>JAFBMS010000102.1:29632441-29684941 GCA_019788955.1 Albula glossodonta
CTTTTATAACCAATAACAAAAAAACCATGGTGAACTATTGTTTTTCCACAGCTACTCTGACTGTATGTCTGTTCCAAATGTGTTTCTCCATAAACCAAAGCAACAAAACTGTTTCCATTAATTATCCTAATTTGTGCTGCTTCTCAGGCTAAAACAAACAAGAACCTGATTACTAAAGGGAGTGGGGTTAGACAGCAGCTTTCAAGGATCAAGACTGTGGATCTTTCCTGGGAAAGAATTTTTTCATTTTATCAAAACTTTGCGCTGATTAAGTAACTTCAAACCAAGCCAGTGAAGTTTTGATCAAAGAAAGGAAAATATTTCTCCAAAATGATGTAACTCTTGGAGTTTTCTCTACCTCTAATTTATTGATCAAATGGATTCAGGACAAGGAGCTGCAGCTAAATGTAACATTACGAAGACTGCAATTCAATGATCCTCAGACAATCTTCATACTTTTAGATGGCCCATCATATAAACGCACATAAAAGCAAAGAAGAAAATGATAAGTAAAACGTGAAGGCGTATCATTGTGAAGTCTCTCAGGGTTTCAGGGAACAAACTTTTATTTTCCCACATCACGTAATTAACTTTATTAGTCACTGCGCCATGGTACATTGAAAGCATTGCTGCTGATGGTGCAAGCTGTGATGATGCAACTGATGATGAAAGCTGTGATGATGCAACTGATGATGCAAGATAGCATGCAAATGATCATGTGTGACTCATTAGTAAGCATGTGGTGGCTTCCTATTGGTCCTTCACAGCCACTGGGCCTCCAGTGTTTTGGAAATCAGCACCAGAGTGGTTCTCTGGAGTGGTTACTGGGACATTCATCCACTATTCGGCCTTGTGAGTGATTGGGCAAATTAACTTATGATCCTCATCTTGACTGTCCACCTGAGGACAGCTGTACTACTGATCTGCTGCTCTAACAGCTGGCCTGCGTAACAATAAAACCAGAATGACACGCTTTAAAACAGTATGTCTCAGACCGGGTCCCCATCACTACAGGATGAAAAAAGGAGACATGAGTCACTCATCAGTGGGATGAAAATTTGATATATCTAGCAATTAGCAAGGAGCAAATGCTCTGAATTGTAACATTAGGGTTATCTTTGAGCCTGTTTTTATATTGTGTAAAATTTGTGTTCCGTTTTCCCTTTGTTTGTTGATTCTTTCTCTAGCCTCCCGTACCTGACTGTTTGCAGGGGTGCTGGTTCTTTCCCCACCACCAGGGGGTGCAAATGAGCGCTATTTTGATGTAGGAGCTCTCAAAGATGACCAGATGGGGAAGCAGCAAGAAAATGTCAGGAAGTATTCCATTATGATGCTTCAGCAGCACTGCAGTGTAGGATAACTGTTAGAGAACCACCCTCCTAACCATGTGGAATACAGCCATTTGTACTCTCGAGCAAGGTACTTAAACTGCTTCAGTAAAATATCCACCTTTATACCTGGATTGAATGCAAAAATATCAGCCGTGTAAGTGGCGGCTTGAGATAAGAGTGTCTGCTAAACATAATATAATTCACGGCAGTGGCAGGTACTTTTCCCATTTAAACAAAATTGTGGTCTAGTGGGTTGATTTTCCAAGCAAAAAAAAAAAAAACTCTGAAAATCTGAACGTCACACAGACCTGCTTCAGCTAACCACGGTAGACTTATTCATGTCTGTTGCCATGGATTTATAGATTGAAGAATCTCTGGTATATGCCAGAAATGTTATTTAGCATTGTTAACATGACCATGTGGAAGCAAGAATTGTATTTATCTGAATGTCTTTATCTGAACTGTGGTTGGGTTCTAGTCTGCCAACAGCAGTGGTACTTTACCTAGTTCAGTTTTACTTACTTCAGGGCCTGGAGGGTTGCATTACACCCTGTTTTAATTGATCATTAAGTGTTGATTGACAACAAAACACAATATAGCATTATATATGTAATATGAAACACAATAAGTTTCATCATGACTGTGTCGGCCCTTTGTGTACTTTACCTTTATTTTGCTGCCGCAGCCTAATTCTGAGTTTTCCTTTTTTCACACTGGCATCTCTTTATCTCATCTTCTCTTTGACTCCTCACCTTCTCCTCTGTCTTTCTTTATCCTACCCTCACAATTCCTCACCAACCATCTCTCTGTTCCCACTCCCTGCTCTGGGCTCCTTCCTGAACCTCTAGCCCAAACAACCCAACCCAACCCAACCCAGGCTTCCAGGTCAGCTCTCCCTTCTGCTCAGCTCTCCTGCTGGTCTGCTCCAGACAAAACGAACTCCCACCCAAACTAACCCGGCACTAAGAGCAAAATATAGTCTGTTGCTGTATTCATTGCCTGCCTCCTGGCAGCCAGAAGCAGATGGGCTTCCCCTCAGAAGCCAGAGTTCTGTGTGAGGCTGCATTGTGACAGCAGCATTGTATATATATATATATAGAGGCAGACAAATAAAGCTGAACTGAAACTGAATTTAAACCCTGCAGCCCTCCAGGACCATGAGCGAGGATCGCTGGTCCAGCTTGTTTATAATAATGGCTGTGTAATTGTTGCCGGGGGAGGCATAGGGTGGTGATTCTGGTCCTGGGAAAGAGAGAGGCACACAGCCAGGTTCTTCAGCTCTGCCAAAGACCTTGTCTAGATGGGGCTTACAGTATAACGCTTACAGTATAACATGACCCCATAATCAAGTTATCCTACCGCTTATAATACGATCCAACAGCTTCTGTGAAAGAAGAGAAATGTTTTTGTGTTGATGTTGGGGGAAGGTGGGGTGGGTGGGCTGGATGTCAGAGACTTTCAAGCTGGCTGAAATAATAAAACATACAGGTCGGTGGCTTGCTTCCAGGAAGAGCCTCCCGGAATAGCCGACCTATTACGGACAAGCGGTAGCGCACCTGTTAGCAGGAGCCGTTCTCACATTTAAAACTGTTATGTGTGCGGGAAAAGGGCAGAGAGAGGCAGGCAGGGAGGCAGGGAGGGAGGGAGAGGGAGTGTCTGGAAAAGAGAGAGTGAGACCGGGAGCTGGTGTGTGGGTGAGGGGTGGGGTGGATGGGGGGGGGGGGGGGGGGTGATATGACCCGGTGTCAGAGACAAACCCAGAGCGGAGTAAAAGCCCTGCTGTAGTCTGGTCCCAAGAGAGACGAGAGGCTGAAAAAAATTCTTTCCAACAAATTACCTCCTACCCCCTGGTGTCACGGAGCTTGCAAAAACAAAACAAAACATGGGGAAAAAAAAGAGAACTTCTGGTGGGTTTTATTTTTTTATACACCGACCCCTTTGATTCCACATAAATCATGATCCTTCTGCGCTCAGAATGAGGAGTCCAGAGGAATCAAGCTACCAGTTCTTAGTGCCCTTTCCTCGGATTATTCATAATTACATCTGATTGCCTTAATGCCTTAGGCTGAACTGCTGAAATTTCTTGCTGTTGCTCATATATTAAAAAAGCAAATGCAGAAAACAATCACTTTACCTGCACAGATTCTCCAGCCCACCACGCAGTGCAAAGCATGCCCAGTCTCTCTCGCCTGAGTTTTTCTATACCTATTTCAAGACACATATACAATACATATTATTATTATTTGTATTGTTGTTGTTGTTCTTGCTCATGTTGCTTTTGCTGTAATATTGATTTATAGCTGTACTTTAAAGTTAAGTTCTCAGAGCAGATGCTCCTTGCTCTATGCACACTACCCTCTCGGATGAAGAACCAGGTGTACGCACAGGTTTGCAGTAAAATGGAGACAATTTGAAGCATTAAACATCTATAAGCTGCATATGCAGGCTCAGAAAAAGTATCTGTGTGGGGCTGTTTTCATAACAGATTGCCTCAAACAGATGCTTCTCCTCAGATATATTATCATCCTCGGAACTACAATCACACTGCTACCATTTACATTTCCATACAGTGCATCTCACCCTCATTTAGAAATTCTGGTAACAAAACCATGCAATCAGTTGGAGCCAAAGTAACTCAGATATAAAGCTCAAGGTAAATGAACATATCTGTCAAGAAGCCGGGCATGCCTTTCATCAAGATGCATCCTGAGTCAGAGAAACGATACCTCTGCTTTCAGAAGCCAAAGAAAATTACAATATCCCGTCATTGCTGTTCAAAGAGTCAAATCGAGGGCATTCCGGCCATGCCGCTGTAGGATAGGAATCTTCTATAGAGCACAGCCAGGGAGAGCAAAAAGTGAATATGCGAAAGGGGTCACAAAATAGACACAGTGGTCTTCAATTCTTCAATTCTTCAGTTCCTGGAGGACTGCAGGATGTACAGGCTTGGACGGAACTCAGGACAACTGCTACAGAAACAGGAACTACTGGAATGGTTACACATTAACTACACCATAGAAACAATAAATACCAGAATGGTGGACACAGTAACCACACCATAGAAACAATAAATACCAGAATGGTGGACACAGTAACCACACCATAGAAACAATAAATACCAGAATGATGGACACAGTAACCACACCATAGAAACAATAAATACCAGAATGGTGGACACAGTAACCACACCATAGAAACAATAAATACCAGAATGATGGACACAGTAACCACACCATAGAAACAATAAATACCGGAATGGTGGACACAGTAACCTCCCCAAAGAGACATGACTCACCAGAATAGTTAGAAACATGAACCATACCATGGAAAAAAGACTTACCATAATGGTTTAACATATTACCTATATAGAATGGCTATATGCATGAAATACACCATATGAGGAAGAATTTCCAGCATAATTGGATCAAAATGTATGGTTCTTCTTCTGTACCAAACAGTGGGGAAACCACAAACTGATAAAAAATCATTATTCAGGTTCAGTGAGAAAGCCATTGAGATTCTAGACACCACATAGCTACACCAGCATCTACATAGACTTCTATCTATTATGACAGGCTATGCTACTCAAACAGAACAGACCTAAGCTAAAAAAGAAGTAGCGGTCCCTGAGGACCCCCAAAGAGTTAAACTCTGCAAGGATTTAAAACAGCTGTCCCAATGCATTACAGTTTATGCTATTCCTGGGTATGTATGCTGAGGTACTGACTGGTGTTCACTCTTTGGTGGGTTCTGATCAGCAAACTAACATGCTTCTGATGTCTATAACTGCATAGGGGGGTTTGTATTTTCAAGCTCTTATCTGTTATCTGACATATTTTCTTTGACTCATGTATATCAAGGTGGATGATGGGGAAGTATTGCTGTCTGTCTTGGCCCCCCGGGGGTGGAATGACCTTCCCGTGGAGGTAAGAACAGCAGGGACACTGGCCACATTCAAGTGCAGACTGAAGACTCACCTCTTCAGGCTGCACCTCTCCCCTCCCCTCCCTTGCTCTTTGTAATGTTTACTTATCTGCACTTATCTGTACTCCGTTTTTAACTGTAATTCATAGATTCGTAGATTGTTGCTCATTTAATTTTTCTCCTTTGCTCGATTAGTCTGTAGGGGTTTCCTGATCTATTTTGTCACCTTTTGGACTTGGGGCTTTGCCTCTCTCTAGGGTTATCTTTGCACTTTTTGCACCATTCTTATGCACTTTGCCTTGTAAGTCGCTCTGGATAAGAGCATCTAATAAATGCCTTTAATGTAATGTAGTGTATTCTTGAAAGCCAATTAATGCAGCTGTGTGTGTGTGAGTACAGCTCAGAATGTGTGTGTGTGTGTGTGTGTGTGTGAGTACAGCTCAGAATGAGAGGCTGGCTTGCTACCTGGTCCACAATCCCTACTTGAAAAGTGTGGCATACCAAGGTTCAGCATGACACAAGGTTTGCGCATTGGGCACATTGTGCGAGCTGAGCCCTCTCTTTCTCCCTCTCCTGTCTACCTGCAGCCTCGCCGCAGATTAATAATTGGTTTCATATTGCAATTAATCAATCGATTGCCAAGAGTCTCTCCATGGCTTCACGTCTGCTTCTTCCGGGCCCGGTATAACAGTATCACCTCTGCCTGGAGGGACTGTGTCTCACGCGCTGTAATTACTTATGGGGAGCTGCTGCAGTGATCAAAAATTATGTTAGGTTATTATTAGCAGATTGTTTTTTTTCTCTCTTCATGTGTTCCAGAAGGCTGCAAATCCACTCTCATTATGTCTGGAGTCCCTGTTTTGTAAAATTACATTTAAGATCGTGCCCTTGAAACAAAAAAAAAAAGAGGGAGAAAAATTGGATGGGAATACTCAGTTTCCTGTGAATTCATTTCCTAGGCAGAGAAGGAGAACATTTATAGCTTCGCTCCCGAATCAGTCTGAGAAATATTGGTCTGGGACAGTGGTTATGAAGGGAACAAATTGGCCAGCCAGCTGAATTATTGAAGCTGAAGTTTTGTAACCCCATCTGTAGACTTATTAAAGTTTAAATGCATCCCAGGACTTGCGCTAAATCACAGGGAAGAGTGTAAGTAATTGGCCTTAGAAATAAAACTGACAGACTGCTTTCCTTGAAATGGGATACAATAACTTTTAACCCCTGATACACCCCCATAAACTCCGACCCACTCACTCTTATTTTGAGGATTTGGGGGGGCGGGGGGGGTCAGAACCCCATCTTATATTTATATTTTCATATAAATGCATACATAGGTCATCTGACTCTTACTTCTTTGATTTCTGTTCGATGAAGTCAGAAAAGTTTTTTCTTTATTAGGCTGCCTTTTTGAAATCTAAAGAGATGGTTTTAGAACTTGTGGGACTGATAGAAGATTCTAGAAGTCATTGGGGAGCACTTTTTAGGGTTCTGAAGCTTCTTATGGATGTGGAGTGCGGGCTTCACCCTGGAAATGTGGCCTGAGGGGAAGTGACAGTGTTTAAGGCTTTCTTAGAGGATTTTTTTCCTGCTGCCCTGCAGCTGCTCTGCCCTTAGGAAACGCCACCCAATGACCTCACTCCATGAAAGTGCCCTTGTGACTCTGGCCACACAGTTCTGCCCTGGCGGAGAGGGAGAGGGCACACTTTACGTCACCTGTGGGAAAAAAAAACGACAAAAACGACCAGCTGAGAGAGATGAGAGATGCACCCTTGAGGATTCGAGGGTTGAGGGCGGGATGAGTCCTGACACATGCATCCGCATCAATTTCTGCGCTTGCTAATGCATCCTCCTTACAGCGCAGCCGAAAATGTGTGTCCTGCTTCATGATTATCAGTCATTCTGATCACTGAGGCACAGTCAGACCTAACTCTCACATACAGCTGAATAAAGGAGAAATTCTGCTCTTAAATGACACTGACGTTATTCTCTGTCTCCCGTCACCGCACCAGGTCACGTGACAGCAGCAACGGAATGCCTGCTGGCCCACCAGGAGAACTTGCACTTGTACTTTAAATGTGATGGGGGAAAAGACTGAAAGGGCACATGCATACAGAGGAGGTAAAACTGAAAGGATAAGGGACTTACTACTCTGCCATGCCTCTGAATCCAATTCCCGTCTGGACAATGGCTCTCCACTGCTCCCGGCTGCTCCATCACTTGATAAGTAAAGTCGATCTGTTGTTTTCGAAGCATTGAATTGAATTAGGTCACTGCTTGGAGGATTAACACTGGAGTGCTTTGTGTACAGCACTGGAGGGTGATGTGGGGGGGGGGGGGGGGGGGTTGCAGACAGGGCCGAGCGTGTTACGTTGATCACAGGGCTTTTTTGAATGCAGAAGATTCAAAGGGACCCAGAACAATTCAAGTCACATTCTCTGTATTTTTAGATGCCTTCTTGGGAGTGTCTCATCGTTAAATTCCATCATCACCCCACCCCCCCCCCCCCCCCCCCCCACACACACACACACACACACACACACACACATTCCGCTTCTATAAATCTTGCAAATGTTTGTGATCTTTGGTTATAGATATAGTACAAGAAAGTGCAATATATAAACAGTTAGCATGGGTCAATTGAATTTACATATATACTTACTTTTTAATCATGGGAAAAATTACATCACAGAAATTAAACCAAAAACTGTTAGGACATCACAACATGTCATGATGCAATCGTACACCATAATTCTTTCTTATCTTTGACATGAAAACCACTGAGATTATACTGGTCATTGTTTTTTGAGATTGATATGACAACTTATTTATACTCTATGGACAGAACATAGTGCTGTGGCCCTCGCTGCTTAATTGAATTATAGATTAGGTCAAATGAGATGTTTAAAAAAGCAGCAAGAACATAATTTAACACAAGAGCTTCATGACAATTTATTTGAAGAAAGAAAAAAGCACACAATTAAGTGCCAATGACTGAATACATCTTCATATTTGGATATTGAGAGCTGAGAGTGTTGTGTGTTATTTTTTTTTTTTCCTGACCTAAAATTGAGTAATGATATCTCCCTTTGCAACGTGCGTAGAAAGAAAAGAAGGCGTGGGTTCTATTTTTATGGTCTAAACTCACAGTGCAATGGGCAAAATAGAGCATTTTGCCTCAAGTAATTGCCACTGTCTTTACTGAAAAACTATGTCATGGAAGTGTCACACAAGTTCAGTGTAACAGTTACAGGGCTGCAACTGTTTCATTCCAAAATGGTATATAATAAAATGAACTTTGGTTCTGGGTTTTTTTCCCCCAGAAACATGCTGAACCACTTATTCAATACAATAGCCGTTTTTTTTTTTTTTTTTTTTTTTGAATCACCGCATTACGAGTTCAGACTGACATAGAAGAGGCTGGGAGGTGTCCTAAACAGCCGAAGTTGGCTTGAGATCAGATGAGATGAGTAACAGAGGCCTGAGGCTGGTGTGGAGGCTGAGTGCGAGTGGGATGGGATTGGGAGATCTTGGCTGCGGTGCTGGGATTCTGACCCTCTTAGCTGACCCCTCCACAGTGCCACAGATTGTGCCCTGACAAAGAGCATGAAGAAGGCAAGATGAAAACCATTCTCAAAAGCAATAGGGAGGGGAGATAGGTTTGGTGTTGTGTTTCTTTTTTTTTTTTTTTGTAAAGTGATTTAAATTATTTCTGATAGAAGAATAAATAAAATTTGTCTTATTGAAAATGGTGTTGAAATAAAACAAAAATAAATGCAGTATGCCCAGGTTTCTTTAAAAGCACTGTTGTTAAAGTTTTAAAAAGCATGACTCTCCCATGCATAAATATAACACTTTATATATTGAATTTTTTTTTAAACCAGTTTTCATTACGGATATATCCAAAGCACACTACATCCCCAAGCTTACTTGCTAAAATCTTTGAATGCTTCTGTTGGGTAACACACAAATAGCCGATAAAAACCCCAAGATATTTCATCCTTCAAGATCAGGTTTAAAACGTTAACCGCACACACTGATCTACACATTATTTAAAGACAAACCGGCAGCCGATACACGGTTGCAACGTATACAGCGACGGCAATTCTCAGAAGTTTGTCTCTTTAAAAGTTTGCGGACGGGAAGTAGGCGGTCCCTAAATATTTTAAATGTATTACTGTAGTGACCTCACTTCCGTTCTGTATATTCTTGTTCCTCTGTAGCAGGCTTTTTGTTCTCAATCGGTTTCCATTTCCAACCTGCGAGGGAGACGGGAGCCATTACATCAACGACATAAGTTGCTAGCTAACTGACCGAATTACAAGTTATCGTTTCGTATGAGAAATCACACTGGACCACTTGTGAAGAGGAGTCTACGCACCCAAACAGACATAAGCTTTTGTTTAATTTTGTGATATTTCCTCAAGATCGATAAGGAGAAAGCATAAAAACACAAAATGGAGAACGAAAGCAAGTATCTCCCTGAACTACTGGCAGAAAAGGACAGCCTGGATTCTTCGTTCACTCACGCAATGAAACTTTTATCTGCAGGTAACTACCATGGTGTATTTAGAGGTTGGGCTTGCTTACCTCAAACTTGCACTCTTACTCATCAGTGTAATTGAGGTAGCGGGTTAGTTGTTGGCTAACTAAACTAGGGCTATCTGTTTAGCAAGCCACAGTAGGTTGCGCAGTCCGGGATCAACCGTGACAAAGGTTTCCGCGGGAATCGCTAACGTTGCTAACACGAGGTTTGCTGCACTACTTCCCCGGCTAACGCTGGCTTTGTGAGCGGTTTCCCCGGCAGTCCTGAAGTCCTGTGTTTAGCTGTGCTGGTACAGACTGTTAGTATGTGTCTTCTGTATGCATGCATTCTGTTAGTAACTTTTGTCACATTGTGTCATCAAAGTTGAGCTGTTGATGTGGTCTCTTAGCTGGCTAGCTGGAATGGAATTACTCTGGTTGGTGTATTGAATAGATGAGTTATCCTGATTCATGCTTTGTAAAAAATTGAGCTAAACACCGCAGCTTGGCAACTTCACCTGGAAATGAGGCGTGCGTGGAGCCGCTGTTGATTGTTAAATGTAACTAAAGTTGGGCTGTTCGTGAGCTAACTGGGAGGTTAAGTCATTATGCAGGTTATGGAGTGAGCAAGCGAGCCAGTCTTTGGACACACATGTGCTGCTGGTCGTCTGTAACCACGCAGCGTAAATAAGAGGCTCACAAACTTAGCTGGCTGTCATTTAGCTGGCGCTGATAACTAGCATGAAGGTCGCATGTGTTGCACTCGTGTACGCAGTCAGTGAGATAAAGGGCGTGAATCACCTCTCAGGTCTGGTGTAGCTGTTGAAACTAAGATGCGCCCGGTCGCGATCTGCCCTCATGGGCTGTGAGACTTAATGTATGTCGAGCTGTTGTTTTTAACCCGCCATTGAGGTTAGAGCATACTGTTTATTGTCTGAATTTCGTTCACTATTTTGGAAACTAACTTAACTTTCCAATCACATTTACGAGCCAGCCAATGCCCTGCGTTGGCAAATTATATAGATCTGGGCTGATTGATAGTGGGGTGTTATGTCAGATGCTCGAAGCTTTGTTAGATGGTTGGCTATAGCTAAGGACTGTACTTCGGCATGCCCTCCGCCTAGCGTTTTCTACCAGCATGTAACGTTAGCTTGCCAGTTTGTTTTGAATGGTTTGCCTGTTTTTGTTGACTGGTCTGACTGTTCCTGTATTGAGAGGTCTGCGTTTATAAACTTGAATAATATGAATTTGGATATCACATCGTGAACCAGATGCTTATATCCAGCTTGATATTTTGTAAGACCTGGTATAGTGTGCCGTAGCGACAGAAAATGATGCACTTCTTAACACAGTCACGTTTTGAATGAGGACTGTAACTTGCCTCGAAATGAATCAGTCATCCAGGGTTTGGTCTCGTGTTTTGGTAACTGTAGCGTTTATGATCACATTATATCAACTGGGCAATACCGAAACGATTTTGAGTTTATTCACCGGTAAGCAATTGCGATGTTTATCAAGGAAAGTTTATGGTACCTCAATAGTCCAACCCATCTGTCTCGCTTAAAATGGCTGGCTGGCTGGCTAGCAGGGTGCGTAACGGTAGCTTTTGTGGTCGGTGTTCTGTGAATGTCTCAAGCGCAATCCAATGTCAGAATGAGTATTAAGCGCAGAAAGTGCACACTTTCAATCACACTCAGCTTCCGTACCCGACATTCATGCATCGGTAGAACTCATTTTGTGGCAATTTACTCTCCCCTAAATGGTAGTTCTGTTTTTCTAACCCTCCAAGATAGTTTGCAGAAAGGATAAATCTGTATTTGCCTTATGGTTGGCTGGATATCAAGCCTTAATGTGTAATTGCAATAAAGAACAAAGTTGTTGCTCCATCTGCTGTAATCCTTCAGGTAAATCGGGCTGTCTCATGTCTGTTATGAGACTATCACTGTTATTGTGGGACGGCCGCATGCATTTCAGTTAATTATTCGCTCCATTGCAATGTACGTTGTGTGTTAAACGGTGTGTAGTCGGCATTACCAATAGTCATGTCAGTTTTCTGAAGGTTTTGATTTAGGCTGACTAACAATTTGGACACGGTCCGTCGCTGCTTAGACTATATTTTGTTTTAATGACACTTGCAATGAAGTGCCTTACTTAGTCCTATTTTATTGCCATATACAACTTCAACTACATTATGTAAAATCATCCCCGCCCTCCTTCCCCAAATACTGTAAACGTGGCGAAACCATATTCCTCCGAGGCTCTATAAAGAGCTCGTGTGTTGCGTGTAGCCGGTTGAGGTTTGGAATAGCAGCCACATTATCTCTCATAGGAAATCCTTTCAAGTATGCGTGCTTTTCTGCCAACCCCCCTCGTAAATCAGCGTCCCGGAGCAGCAAGGGGGTGAGGCGAGGATCGGCACGGTTTCCAGTGTGCGCTGTTGTCTGTGCCCCACCCCCCGTCACCAAAAAAGCACTTACAGACCTTCAGTTTAAGAGGTTACAAAATCATAAGTCCTGGATCTGATCATGTCTGTATTACACGGGAATGGCACGCTCAGCACTTGAACGGGTTGAACTCATTGTATCCGCAGCCAAATCTTGAACCCCCTCCAGTTCGTCATACGGATCGTATTAGAGGAACACGGTCTTCGCTGTAAAGATGTCAGAGCTGCTTGTAAACCATTCCTGGTGCTGCAGCAGCTCTGTGTGAGTGGCAGACTAAGATCCTGTCATTTTTTCCCTATTTTCTCCCAAATTGTCCAGTGTTTGCATGTTTGAATTATTAATGATCCTATGCAAACGGATCATGTCGACACCAGCCAGTCAATTAGTCTGGCTTCACGGTGGCTTAATTGCTCCTGTCTTGTTTAATGTCCATTGCTTCTCTCCATGGGAATGCCATTTATGTCTTGATTCTAAAATTAATTACAAATTTCCACCAAACGATTAACATTGCTGAAATGACCAAAGGGAAGGCTTATACAGAATTATTTTTTTGTAAATGAACTCCCTATTCCCAACTAATATATATTTTTTTTTTTATCCTCCTCCAGCTCCTTCCCTTTTTTCACAATTAGGATAGCTTAAGGCCAAAAACGTGTCTGCTACCGAAGCAGCACATTAATAGTGCACCATTTGCTGCCTGGCTCTGCTTTTGACTTGGTAGTCAATTAGTGTGAATTGAGTGCGTGCAGGCGGTGGTGCTGTTGGAAGACCATGTGTGGCCACAAACAGCAGCAATGCTTCATCTCAGGGCTGGCCTTCCCCTGTGCCAAATGTAGGAGAAAAATATTACATGTCTGTGCTTCAGACCTTCCCTTTTTTCCCCCATCCTGTTTCAGTATCTTGTCCTTGCTTTCTTAAATTACTTTCTTTTTTTTACTTTCGGTCAAAGATATTTTCATTTTTAATCAGCATTTTAGGACAGTGCTATGAGTTTAATGAAATATTTGTAGGGTGAAAACTTTCATCCTTGGGTTTCAGCATTTTCAGTGCAGTTACAAAGCATAGTTGAGCGAGTAAATTTTTCTTTGATTATTGGTAAGAACAGTCAAAACATCCCTTATTTGTAGGTAAATACAATAATCCATTAGTATAATCTGTGAGGATTTGATATTCTGAAATCAATGGAGCTCAGACTAACTCAGTACAGTGTAATTTATTCAGTGTGTCACCTGTTTCGTGATAGTTTACATGACTCAATCAGTGTAGCCGCAGAGAAATCAGTCGCTCGGTGTTGCTGAACTGTAACGTTTTCACCCAAATTTGGGTTGCGATTCTCAGTCATAGCATCAGTCTGTAATCCCTGTCTCGTTATTGCAGCCTGCTCTGTTGATCTGGAAAGGGGCACACCAGCATGTATGTCCTCCAAAATAAGTGCAGCCAACCAGCACTTTTCACTGCATGGGCCACCGGCTGAGCTGCGCGTTATTGAACTGGAGGGCTGTGCAGATGGTGCAGGCAGAAGGCAGGTACCCGATTGGCCAGTGGATGTGAAATTGCTGGATGAGGCGGGCAGTAACCTTGCCCATTGAAATCAGCTCTTCCTGGCAGACATGCTGGCTAGGTGCATGCTGCCCTGCTGGACTCCCGAGCAGTCACCACTGCCACAGTTAGGATTTGGTTTCCGAGTGTGGGGCCATATCACAGCATGCAGAATTAGAGCATCAATCATGGGCATGACTGTGCTTTGCTAATGCGTTTATCGGTTGCTTTTCTAGTGACATTTTAAATAAGATGTTTTGGTAGTCCTGAGTTGTGTATGGATGTTTTTTTCATATTGTTTTACACTCCAAACTGCAGTATTTGAACTGAAATTGTGTATGTGCAGCAACTGTACACCTAGTGTGTCTGCACTTGCAAGATATTTGTTTCTACAGACTTATAAATGGTAGTATGTTCATTTCCAGATTCAGAAGTGTGGATCTAATTTTTCATGTAGGTCATACCAAGAACTGTAGTCACTGAAGTAGGAGTTTGCTCTGTCAGGATCTTTGATTCTGATTTGTTTTGATGGCACTCTAGGCATAAATTCACTCCATACTGGCAAGATGGTGCTCCACATTTCCCACACTGTAGCAAAGGCTACCTGTAATTTTGCTTTGTAGTGCCCCCCCTTCCCCCCCTCTTCATAGCAGCTGAATGTAGACTTTGTCAGTGGTTGACAATGTCCAGGGTGACATTGTTTCTAGAGAGCTGACTCATGATTGACTTTAGTGTGTTCTGAACAGAGTTGCCAGGGTTACCGCTTTTGTGGTGCAGGTGGGGGGGGAAAAAAAAAAACAGATGGGTTTTCATATTTTCCACAGGTCTTTTTGACGTATATTTTCAAGAGAACCAACTGGGAGGAATTCACCACCAGGGCTATTTTAGGTGACATCGGGTAACAAAATCTTTACAGTTGGCTGCTTTTATTCACTTTCTCGTTTGTTCTGGCCTGAGACAACTCGAGCGAAGAAACAGCAGTCTAGCCTCTGGTCTCTGTATTAGACTTTTGAAATTGGGGATGGAAGCAGAACTTGTGACATGAAGCTCACGCAGCACGCATGTAAATACATAAACACATTTTTAAAAACTTTCATGCGATAAAAATTAAGGATGTATTTGAGTGAAATTTCTTCATGAAATAGAAGAGCCCACGTGGTGCTTTGCGCAATAACTAAGAGGACAGAGCTCATGTTTTGCTGATCCGAGCCATGGTTCAGTGACACTGTTCAGTAGAGAAAGAAACATATGTTTTTGTCTATGTTGCGCACTAAGGATATAGTATTGTGAAAATCAGGCCAGACTGCTACTTTAAAATTTGATGTCTTTTCCTTTCAAATCAAAATGAACTGGATTCCAGCTGACTGAGGATTAAAAAAAAAAAAAAAAAAAACCTCTGTGCCACTTTTGTTATCCCTGTCAAAAGCATCACACCAAGCATGTGAAGTGTAGACAAAGTTTTAACAAAACCTCTTTTTTTGTTGTTGTTTCCCCTGGCTTTTCAAAGATGAGAGTGAGCATGCAGTCTCAGTGCCTTTCAGAGTGTTTGTTTTGTTCCGCTTGCGCAGACTGAAGATTGGATTCACTGACAGGCAGGCTTTTCCAGTGTCTGCCCAGTGTGTCCCGGAGCACTTTGAACAAGGGGGAGGGGAACTGGCATCCAAGATTCTGCAGTGGTGGCACATTGCCTGGATGAGGCGTGATCCGTGGAGCAACGTAGCAGTCTTACATGGCATATGGCAGTCAAAGTGTTGGAGGTGTTACAGGTGTTAATGTGTTTTACAGATGCTGCGCTTGCACAGAGAACCAAGCGGTCCACCTACTGCCACCCGGCCTTAACCTCAGTAGGGCACGTGACGATGGTCCCGGCTAGTTATTCTGTCTACTACTGTTATAGGCAACCCTGTCCTGCAAGGCTGTGAATGTGTCTGGTTCTTACTCCATTCAAACCACTAACTGCATAACCTTATTGATTGTTAGGCCTGATGATCGCAGGTGACCATGTGCTAGAGTTGGCAGGAAGGGTTTAACCACAGAGCCTCAGGTCGGGACACCGAATCGCTCACATCGAACTAAAAGCAGGAACTGCCTACCTCTGCTCTTCCATATGGTGTGTCTCTGCCCAGCTTCCAGAGAAGGCCGGGTTAATAAACCTATACTCAGCTTCTACTTGTGATAAATCATTGGTCTGGGGTGGTGGGAGAAATGATTTGAGGTTGAACATCTGGAGGGTTCAGCGGGGCAGGAACGTGGTGCAGTCTTGTCAGTGTGAGAGGGAGGAGCAGGCAGCTCTTGGTTTCTAGCATGCTTCCTGAGGTTTGCACCATGCCGTCTTTATCTCCTGCTGGTTGTGCAATAGCTGTGTAGTATATCATTTACGTTTATATATTGACAGAGGCAGGTGGTCTTGGATCAAGTGTTTTTTTTTTTATTTTATTTATTTTTTTTTTAAATCCCTTCCAGTTTCAAAAGCCCAGTTGCATTTATATTCACAAGCGGTGCTCGTCGCTGCAACTCATGCTATCAATCCAGGAGATTGTTTTCAATTATCTGTCTTATCTGCGATGTCAGCCGCGGCTGCTGCTTTTTACACCGCAGACTAGAAGTTGAGCTCGCACAGGCAGTCTAAGTCGCGTTCTTCAGTGGCTGCTGCTTGCTGGCAGACTGTGGGAGTTTGTTTATCCGCCGAGTGTCACTGATTAGCGATGAGATGGGCGTCCCTGCCAACTGAATCCCTTCCTCCCTTGGCAGAGCCACTGCCTGTCGTGTTGCCTCTCTGGGATAAGCCAGCCGCGGTCTATACACCGGCTGAGTCCGGCTTTTATACCAGACTCTGGGGCTCATCTGCGCGTTGGAACGGCAGCCCCAGCAGCCCCAGATAAGACCACTTAAGTTTCGTGTGGGTCAGGTGACTTCCACAAACTGAATGACTTCCTTCATGCTTCAAGGAGTCCCTGCACAGGGCTTGCTGGTTGGGCTCTAATCTGATAACCCTGTATCCAAGGCATCAAAGTGAGTTAGGAGGATTCCAGCCATTGTGGATGTCTATATGAAGGGAGACCTTATTATGGGATTGGAGAGCCTTAGGTGCTAAAACATCATTACTGTGACATCCATGAAAGTGAATGTGTTTGGACCCCTTCGTGCCAAACATGGCCATACTTTTGTTTGTTTGTTACAGTACCCCTCAGATGGCTGCGACTGATGTATAACCAGTGGCAAAATTCTGTTGCAACTTAAACATTAAAATGTGTTTAATAATTTCTGTGTTCTTTAGTAGTAAATGTATGAAATGGCATGAACCCTCCTCTGAACAAAAAGATGTTGGTTTCATAACTTCATAAGAAACCCAAGAGTCCATGTTGAAACTCTCTTGGCTTGGAGGCTTGAAAATGAATCTGAAATTTTGCTCTTGTGAGTAATCATGGGCAAAGCCAGACAGTGTTCTAGATGCTAATCTTTCCTCCTGACTATATTCTCAGTATATTAAAGATGTTGCATATATGCAAATTCTCTTTGCCATTTGTCACCTTTTGCTTTTGCACTTGGATAGCTTCCTTGCTTTAACTGAACAGTAAGGCAGTAATAACTGGTTAAAAGATAAAAGATGGCTGGCTGGCTGTGATTAGCAACTCACTTGTGACTTGGTATTCTGGACAGTCTTCCATGGTGTCTATCACTGACACAGCGATACAGACAGCACGTTCTGGTGGCAGGTACAAATGCTTAGGTTCACTCACTGCTGGCAGATATATGAAATTTGAATAATCAAATGTGCAGTTTTGAATATCATGAAATTTTTAAATCTGGCAAGCAGACGGGTGCCAGAAGTCCAGTCTTGCCCAAGAGTACCATGTAAGGAGAACTGTATGAGGCTTGATTGCAAAGCGTTTTTAAGCAGACAAATGTGCACTGTTGGGAGATGAAGAAGTATGAATTTGTTTTGCTGTACTTCTATTCTTTGTGCGCTACTCCCTTTGCAGATAGTATTTACAGAATGGGAGGGGGGCATGCAGAAGTAGACCCTGTGCCTGCCTCCCTGTATGTAAATGTGTGGTCTGGTATCTGCATACTCTATGAAGCGAAACGAGATGACGATTTCACAGGGTGTATGAGTATTGGGTGGCCGGGGAGCAAGTGTCATTATCAGTCAAACATGCAAATGTGAATGCGTGTGAGTAAATTGACATTCAAATGATTACTGCAGTCCCATTGTGGACACATGCAGATGTTGCTTGCTTTGTTCTAAGCTCTTAAAAGGGAGGGATTTTATGTCCACAAGTGAATCAATACCCACATCCACACACCACAGAGATTTATCCTGTTATCTTTTCAGCCACAAGAAGCTGATGTTTGGGTCACTGAATGTATAATTTTTCAGGCTGCTCAGTCTCACTCTTGAGTACTCTCTGGCTGGTTTTATATGGTGGCATTCCTCGGGCAGAGTGTAAAGATATGGTCCTACTGTTTGCCCTGGTTCTGTAGTTGGCCTTTAATCTCCCAAACAGTGCAAGGGGCAAAGGTTACATTAATGGGAAAGCAGCAGCAGAAGGAATCTCCATCAAAGGGTTAAACCGTGGCCTTGTATGTTGCCCCGCCCACCTCCCCCTGGTATCGAAAATAGATGCTCAGCATCTGTTACCGAAAGGCAGTTTTAATCTCTGCACCGTGCTTAGTCTGGGATCAGGAGGTGGGGAGGCAGGGGAGACGAGGCCCTGTCTCACAGACCGCTGCCAGAGAAACTGCACCTGTGCAGAAGCGTTTGATGGGGGGGGGGGGGTCTGAGATCTTATGCTGAGACCGCGGTGGAATCTGCTGCCTGATTTGGGCTGAACGCTCGAGGGAATTGAGCTTGCATCTCATCCGGTTTTGGTTTCACTTTCGCAGGTGGTGAATGCATTTAAGATGGGCATACACCCTACCTCTTTCAAGAGAGTTGAAGCTTGTGGGTCTGAGTTTTATTCTGTTCAGTGGGACCTCTAGGTGTCTCACAGCGTCAAAGCACTCTATACCTGCTGTGGCTTGAGTTTCATTAGTTAGGCTGGGTAACAATAGTGGCTAAGCTGGTTAAAAATCCTCCCCCATCTTTCCTCTATCCAGCTTGTATTTGCCTCTAAGTCTTTTACATTTTCTGTGTTGTCGATGAATGTTTTGACCTGTAAGATGTGTGCATGTGAGGAAAGTGGTAAAACTTGGCCTTTCACAAAAACATGGTTATCTGAAATGCATCAGCTCCCCAAAATCTTTTGTGTGTTAAATCATGGCCAAAGAGTAGACTTCGCTTTTTTAAAATATTTTTTTCTCTTCCCCCCCCACCCTTTCAGAAATCAGCAGGATTCAGAAAGGTGAGGTAAAGAAGGAGGAAGAGGACGCCTACCTCGACTTGTTCACCACCAAGAATGTGAAAGTAAAGGAGAGGGTACTTATTCCTGTCAAGCAGTACCCAAAGGTGAGTAACACGTGTACCTGTATGCGTCCTATACTAAAATCATAGTACTATTTTGCTCTTTGTGCTCAAACTCATGGAGCAGTCGTAATGGACTGTGTTTCCCCTAGGTTTACGAGAAGACCACAAATATTAAATAAGTGGAGCGTCATATAGGCGCCAGATTTATGGGAAGTGTGTGTAGGGGCAAAGTTTATATTTAGCAGTTTGGAACATAAATGCTGTAGCCATGTAGATGCTGTATTCTGCTTGTGTAAAACTGACCTCCTATGGCAGTGATTACTGAAAGGTAAAAGCTCAGTTTGAAAAGTTGCACCTTGAGTTTGGACCATTGAAACAGGGCCCTCTGTGTTTATCTCCACAGCAGGCCAAGTGAGGTTAGTCATTTTGCTTTGGGAAGTGTCTGTCCTCCTGGAGTCTGAATCCATTGTTAGCCTTCCAGACCGTATCTTTTTTTTTTTTTTTTTTTGGTTGTTATTGTTTCCCCTTTCTGAGCTCCTGTCTCGGATTCCGGAACGTGTTCTCAGCTTGGTGTGGAATATAATAAAAGTCTGTGCTGTGAATTGCTTTGTGGCCTCGTGTATCTCGGGAGGGAAAGCGAAGGGGAAGAAACCGGCAGTGACTTTCATTTTGGCCCCTGAAGTTTGTTCTCTGTAGGTTTACACATGTCATTCAACCTTCAGCCCCAACAAACCTGCAATGAGAGGCGATTATAGCCCTCAGTCTGCATTTCAGCCAAGGGCTGATGGGGCCTGGAGACGCGGCACAGGTCCAGAGCCTTTACTGTGGCTGTAGTCTACCTGAACAGAGGGCGTTAACATCTCCAAACCTTGTTTATGGGTGCTCGAGTTTACTGAAAAGAAGGTGTTAACTGTAAGAGACTGTAAAATGGGGTGGCGATTCACCAGAATAGTGCGCGTCAACATCTCCAGTCGCTGTTAAATAGTGCCCTGGTTTACCTGAATAGAGGGTGTTGATCCCTCCCATCTGATTAATGGTGCTGGACCAGAGGGTGCTAAGAATTTGGTGCTGGGCGTCAGGCAGCTGGGAGGTGTTGGAGACTGTGTTGATGTCCCCAGACGTCCCTGTGGGGCACGTGGCCCGAAGTGCCCCAATTACAGCCAGCTTTTAATAGGCCTGTAAAGGGGAGCTGTTCTCCACACCTTCCCTACCCCCTCTCCCCGCCCCCAGCCCCCTGTGAGGGAGCCCTCCGTTACATGTTGATGGGAGGCCTGTGTGCACCCGGCCCACAGGCATGGCAAGGACACGCTGGCGTCCGGCCAGACACCCGCCTCAGAGGGCGAGTGAAGCAGCGTTTCAGTGATGGCACTGAGATAGCACCAGGAGCTAATCTGTGGAGGAGGAACAGGTTAAACCTGCAGCACTGGTTGCAGAATGCCCCCCACCCCCTTGCTCACTCAAGCACTTGCCCCCTGTTCTCACTTACCGACGACCCCCCGGAATGCACTTCAGTCATGGATTCGATCTGGCTGGCGACAGCTGGCACGCCCGAGTATGGAGCTGCCTGCCCCTACGAACATGACACTTGTGTTAAATGTCAACGCGCGGCGTCGCTATCCAATCTCCCACACTCTGCTGTGCTCCGTTCCGCTCTCCTCCTCCTCCCGCATGGTCACCAAAGTTCATCCCAGGACTGTGCGATTAGGCTACTACATCCTCCTCCCTGCCCGGGGGAGACTCCAAGCTAAAGGAAGGTCATATCCATTCCTGGAATTCATGCCAGCTTCTCCTCTCAGCACTCAGTGTTGCGTAATGTTAGCATTTTAAGCTAAATTGTACTGATGAGCTCAGGAATTACAATGACGGTTTTGGGAACTTTGTGTCCTGTTTTAGCTGTTGTTGGTGCACTGCTAATTAGTGAGGCTAATTGGGCCCGGGTAATTGGTGGAAACAAACGCCTATGTGCATGCACACACACACACACACACACACACACACACACACACCAGCCCTTCAGGTGTTCAGGGGGTTTTCCCTCTCCTGGTTTAAGCTGAGGGTATACCCTGTTCTCAGTCCCCCTTGCTGTTTTTGAAGCCTGCTCCCTTTGAAGCCTGGGGGATGAAGACATGCTGAGTGTGGGGCAGGCAGGCGGGCGGGGGCCGAGTCAGGCCGGTAAGGAATTTGCTGACACGTCCGTGTTCGGCCGACTGAGTCTGCTTCCGCCGGGCTACCGGTCTGTCTGGACAAATTAGTATTCAAGTCTCACTCAGTGCAGACACATTGCGTATACCCTTGCAACCCCCATGGCTTTCCCCCAACGATTCCATCCCAGAAAAACTGAAGTAACACTCCAGTACTGTAGGGGGTGCTAGAGTAGGTTTTAGCATTTTGTGTTTGCTTCAGCTTTTGGTAAGCAGTGTCCTGGTAGCTGCCAATCTGAGTGCTGTTCTTAATTATCATTGCCTGACGGTCATGCTGTTGTGTTTAAAGTCCAAACTGCAGTAATGTTTGTCCCACTGCTGAACCTCCAGATTGCATTGGCCTGGAACAAAGTCAGACATCTTATTTAGAAAAGCCAAAAAGTCCCAAGTCTCACTGTTTTGGAGTTTAATAGCCTGCTGCTAACTGTCAGCAACCATCAGCACAACCCCTTAACTATTTACCAGTAAGCAAGTTAACCTTTAGCATCCATTGCGCTGGCAGTTTAATGTAATGAGTTGGGAGCTGGGAGTGTTAGTTTTAAGGCAGCAGGTGCAATGACCCAGAAGGCGGCTGTAGGTGTTCCTTAAGCTGGCCTTTGCCTGAATTGCCTTTAAAATATTCAGCTGTATATATGGATAGTATGGAAAAAATGCACACTGTGTAACTTGCCTTGTGTAAGTCTGCTAAACTCCTAAACTTAGTGCAAGTTAGTCAAAATGCACCCGGGTTATGTTTGTATTGATTATTTTATCCCCCCCCCCCAAACTTCTCTTCCTTCAGTTCAACTTTGTGGGCAAAATTCTGGGACCTCAAGGAAACACGATCAAAAGACTGCAGGAGGAGACGGGAGCCAAGATCTCCGTCCTAGGCAAAGGGTCCATGAGGGACAAAGCCAAGGTGAGTGACTGAGGTCCAGGGTTGTATCTCTGTCTGTGCACAACAGTCCATAAGCCAAACTGCTGTTTATACTGTGCTTTTGTGTTGGTGAACGACGTTTACATTTACTGTGTTTTAGTATTTAATCTTATATCAGACCACATATTTTTAGAGAATTTTTACATCTTTTGTAAATTCTTTTCAGTTTATTTATTTTACATATGCATGATTCATCGGTTTCATCACTGAAATTTTATGGTCCCCCAAAAAACCCTTTTTTTGATTCTTCAAATGTACTTTGCTCTTTCTTTGGGTGCGGTTAATATTGAATCAAGCCAACACCTGTTTTCTTATCGATTTCTTTAGGAGGAGGAGCTAAGGAAAGGGGGGGAGCCGAAATACGCTCACCTGTCCATGGAGCTGCACGTGTTCATCGAGGTGTTCGCCCCAGTGCCCGAGGCCTACCTGCGCATGGCCCACGCCATGGAGGAGGTCAAGAAGTTCCTCATCCCTGTGAGTATCTGTCACGCAACTTCCAGCATGCCTTGCTGTCAGCATGCCTTTCTTCGCTGTTGTGCCTTGTTGATGGTTTATTCCACTGAAATCGTGGATACCTAGGTGACTGTGAGGCCAGCATATTCAATACCTTGGCCAGAGGACTGTCACAGGGCTTCAGTGTCTGTAGGTATTGTCTCGAGCCATCAGCTGCTACACCTTAATTTCGCTAATTTCTCACTAATTTCTCCTCCTGGTTATTTAGTTATGTAGCTGGTTAGTCATTTAGCCATGTGACTTTATTTGAATGCTCTACATGTTTGTATTGATGTATTGGCAGTTTGAATTGTGCGAGTACACAGGTTAGAGTTTGGACATCGATCGTGACGAGGCTAGCCGATGGTCGATTAGCTGCACATGAGCAGCGGGTTTGCTGAAAACTCCCCTTTTTGATGTGCAGCACTTTATTTTTTGAAAGGGGAGAAATTGACTCCCGCATTGATTTTTGTATGGGTGAACTATCACTTAAACCACTGAGGAGCCCTCCTCTGCTTGATGGGAGGAGACCAGGCAGTCAGGCCTGAAAACCTTCCCAATTCTGCTGTAAATAGTCCATCTCTGGTCCCTGGCATATACAGCTGCCTTTCCAGACTCTACGTGTTCTGTCTGCCTCTGCCTTCTGTGGACGGCCTTTGGCTTGTGAGCAGGAACCGTGCGATGACTCACGGTGAGACTGAGCCGCTGCGTCTGTTAAATAGTCTCAAAGACGGCACTGGGCGCCTTCAGCATTCCGCAGTCAAAACAGAGAAGGTGGCATCCTTGAATCAAGCGGAGGGAGGGGAGGGGGGGGGTGAAAAAAATAGAGGGAATGTTGCTTTTATCTGAGCGCACTTAAATACATGTGTTTGGGTCTGTCGCTATGTAACGGTCATAAAGCTTGCCATTGAACAAGGTTAAGGAGACGAAGGCCTCTGGTGCGGCAGCTTGCGCTTTGCGAAGATGTCACGGAAATGGCAGGGAAGGGGAAGCGTGAAACGTTGACCAAGTTTCAAACCCCCCCCCCCCCCCCACACACACTCACACACCCCCCCCCACCTCCTGTTGCAGGATGGTAGACTTGGTCCTGTCTGTGCTGGATGGGAGAAATGATGGTTTGCATTATGAGGGTGTAATGATGAGTAACGTATTGGCTAATTTCCATGACTATTCAGTAATGGGAAAAAAAAAGGTCGCAGCAGGCATAAATGGAGACTGAATGGAAATGAGAGCGCTGTATATTTTTTTTTTTTCCTGGAACTGGAGGTAGTGTGGGTGGTCTGCATGCTTTCGGCATTGATCGAGTGTGTCGCAGGTTTAGAAATCAATGTGTAATGTTGGTGAATAGTTTGGTATAGCAGTGCTTAGGGTGTGGCCCCCTTTTAAAGTCCATTCAGTCTGCCACTTTGATCTCCTCGAGGATTTCCCACTTTCTGGATGTTCTCTCTGGAGCCAGCATTGATTGTCATCTATTGTTGTCTCTCTCTGTCCCCTTTCTTCCTTCCAATCTGCCTCAATCTCCTGCCCCCCCCCCCCCCCCCCCCACCCCCCAAACCTGCCCCCATCCCCTGTCGATCTCACTCTCTCCGCTCCCCATCTCCATCACAATGCGTGTCTCTCTGTCTTTTAACACTCTGTACTTCTCTATCTGTTCCTGTGTCTCCCCCATTGCTCTTTCGTTGTGTTTCTCTTCAGGTCAGAACTCTTCCCTCAGTCACACATTTGAATTGCATCAGTTTCTCCTTTCCTTTTGGCCTGAATGTATTGTATAATTTATGTTAAGAGTTTAGCACAAAATAAAATGTCACAAACCCCTCCCCCCCTCTCCACTAGGCCAATACCCTAATTGCCGCACTGAATTTAAAGCCCTCCCTCTCTTCCTCTTTGTACTTTTAAGCAGGACATGATGGACGACATCTGCCAGGAGCAGTTCATGGAGATGAGCTATCTGAACGGGGGCCAGGAGGGCGGCGCCAGGGGCCGAGGAGGACCCCCAGTCAGGGGGCGTGGTGCTCCCCCACCTCCCTCACCCGCAGCCAGGTATGTGGCCGCTACAACGTCCAGAAAAAAAACTTCTGAAATCAACATCAGGATTAATTAAAACAGGGGTGAGCAACTCCAGTTCTTGGTAGGCTGATGCAAAAGCTGCTTTTTGATCTCTCAGGGCTGATTGACTTAAGTCTAGGGATCAAGAGTGAGTCAGAGTGTGTCTTAATTTGACTGCCAAGTAAAAAGAAATGGCAAAGCTTCAGGCACTTTGGCCTGTCAGAACTGAAGTTACAAACCTGTGGTTTAAAACATGAGAAATATTTTATAGGTGACAGACTAATGCAAGAGTGACCAGTGTGCTCGTAGAATAACGTACAGCTCTAGAGCTGAGAAACATGAGTCCATCTGAAAATGGGTTTGAAATCAGACCGAACATAGTCCCATATCATGCTGTTTATTATATAAAAAAAAAAAAGTAAATTCTGGTATGTAATCACTTGTACTGCAAGAAGACATGACTAAGTGCATTGATGTGTTAGCTCACTTTTGCGTGGAGAATGTCAGACAGAACCCTATCATGTCAGTGTTTGTGCTGTGAATGTAAAATGTAAAATGTGGCTGAAATTTTGAGTGGGTGGCACCCTGCCTACAGTGTACCCCGTCCCCACAGGGGCAGGGGAATGCCTCCTCGTGGGGGCGCCCCCCGAGGCGGCCCGGGCCGGGGAGGCGTGACGAGGGGTGGACCAGCCGGCCGGGGCGTTCCGCCGTCCCAGCCCACCAGAGGGGGCGCTGCGAGCAGAGCCAGGCCGCCCGCCCCAGGAGCACAGAGGATGCTGCCGCCCCCCGCCCACTCCCACGCCCACCAGCACCAGCATCAACACCAGCATCAACACCAACACCAGCAGCAGCACCCCCTTCAACACCAACACCAGCACCAACAGCCACACCCGCCTGTACCCGAGCCCTACGAAGAATATGTGAGTCGGCACCTCTTCCTAGTGCACTTGCTTAAGTGTAGTGTGCATGTTGGCATGCTTTTCCTTGCTCACTTGTCACCATAGGGCCCTAGCTCCTTTGTAGTGTGTTTTAGTTGTTTGCCTGTGTTCCTTGTTAACTTACTGCAGTGCCCTAGCATCCCCATGTAGTTATGAAGTCTGTGTGTCTTCCTTGCTATTTTGTTTGTTACAGTGCCCTGACTCCTATGTTAAGTGTTTTTTAGTGGGTGTTTCCATGCCCCCTCTTTACCATTGCACCATAGCCCCACTGTACAAAGAGTACAGTGCCTTTTTCTTGACCCCCTTGTTACCTCAATGCCTGTACTCCATTGGTGAGGTGGTTTGTGTGGTCCCCCTGTGATGGTAGTGTCCAAGTGCTACTGTAATTTTAGTTCACTTTTGCCACCCGCTTGCCCCAGCAGTACCCTTGTGCCAATAGTTCCTGGCTTTTGACTTCTCTGTACTGTGTGTTTCCAACTTTGTTCATGATTACACGTCCCACACTCTGAAACGTGCTGTTGGTTGACTTCGTCCCCCTCTCCTCCCTCAGGCCTATGATGAGAGCTACACAGATGCGTCGTACGAAGGTTATGACAACTATTACAACCAAGCTCCACAGGCGTACGTCCCAGCCGATCGTCTCCCCACACAGTCTCACACACACACACACACACACACACACACACACACATTGCTGGAAACTAAGTCAGCAATGGTGAATGGCCATACAGTCAGTGGTTAGTCCAAATTCAATAACGGGTCTATCAACCATAAAGACAGAAGACGGCACATTCTAATTTTGGATTCTCTACACTGATTATCATTCATTTTAATAAGTTATTTTTCTTGATTGTTGTTATTATTTTTGCCTCCAGTGATGTAATTGGTGTAGGCCTCAGTCACACTGTGACAGAACTCCCCAATTTACTACAAAATTTCTTGAATAAGGGTTTGGTCTCTATGCTCCACCAACCCGTCCAACAAAATGCAGACTCAGCCAGCTCAAGCAGTTGATCTAATTAGTGTTCTTTTGCCTCTGTCTCCCAGGGATACGGAATACTACGACTATGGCCATGGGGAAGCTCAGGAAGCCTATGAGCCCTACGGTAAGCCAGGGGTCCTATCCGCAGTCTGTTAGGTGTCCATCGAAAATGCCAGGGCGGAAATAAGTCGCACTGAATCTACTTTTACACCAAACCAGGCTGCTCAGTTAACTGCTGTTCAGATAATTTGGCTTGACCCATGCGAGTGTGGTCGGGTTTTCCGTTTGCATCAGCCAACGGGTCGAGCTAACGAAACAAACATCAGTATGAAGCACAGTGTCATGCCTGCAGCCTGCAGAAGTGATTAACTGCCATTTTATTTATCAGCTTTGGAACAGTTTAGTTGATTCCTTTCAAGGCAGAACAGTGCTTCAGTAAGCTGATTTGATCGTGAGAATTGTTGGCGACACATTTTGATGGCAGCAAATCAGCTAAAGTAACTCATGAGGTTGAGTACGGAGGGGAATTCTGACCGAGCTGTGGCCATATAGTTAGCGGTGTTAATGAACATGGTCACAAAAGCTTATAGTCATTTAGCTGGCTTTGCTTTTTAGATGCAGAGAGGAAAAAAAAAAAGTACTCTTTGGGACTGAGTCAAATGGAGTGATGCTTTTCGGTAAATGGCTCTGTTACAGAATTCGAGAGGGAGAAATGTTAATGTTCTGTTATTTGAGCTGTGGTCTTAGTACAAGATTAAACAGAGTGGCTTTGGGAGTTTTAATAAAGCCGTTATCTGGGCTGTACAGTGCACTGCTTTGAAAACTGATGTCATGTCTCAGATTTTTATGACTGCAAGTGAACTGGATCCAACACTGCTCAGAAAAAAAAAAACACATTCTGTGTTGCCAAATGAGCATGGAAGAATTAATCCCTGTGAACAGAGATTGTAATTGCTAAAACCCAAATGGGGAAAATGTGAAAGTATGATTAAGTATTTAAGATTCTTGAAAAGTGTGATTTTTTTTTTTTTAAATGACTCAGTGAAATGGAAAAACAAGAAAAACGAATGCCGTGTGCAAATAAAGCATGCTTTAACATAAACATGCAGTTTTGATTTGGGAGATGAGTTGATGTTCAATCAATATGACAAATGCAGATGCAGGAAGGGGAGAAACTTTCATATTTTCCTGTTATAAATCATTCTCATCTAAGTGGTGGTTTTCCCAACATTGGTATTACTCCCGGCCAAAGTGATCTACAAAATAATTTAAATGTGTGCAGAGAAATTGCTGCACATTTGTGAAGAATTGCACTCAGATGGTTTGTGTCATAATGTTACAGGGAACAGACCTGATTACCGTTCCCTGAAAAGCCTTGTGATTGGTTGGATGGGGGGGGTTGAGGTCAGGGGGGTGGGGGCATTGAACAAGTGTGGAATTCGGCTGGAGGAGGAGGCGGCAGTGGTGGCTTGTGAAAGGGTACTTACTGCAGAGGATAAAGCCTTTTTTTTTTTTTTTTTTTTTTTAGCCTCTAGTACAAGGACTGGGCGAGAGGGCTGAATCTCGCTGCGTTTCACGCCTTCTGCTCTTATTTAATCAGCCCTGTGAATTTATGTGGTCTGGAGTTTTGGCCATGTGTCTCAGTAACCACATGTATAGCAGCCAGTGCCATCTTATGTCCATGCATGAAATGGTCTTATCTCCAAGTGAACCTGCATGTGACTAATTACCTGATGTAGCTAACATAGTTAGTAGAAACGAACATACAATCAGCCTGACTCTAGGCTTTAAGTTGGTCATCCCTCGTGAAGGAAGAAGTTTGGCACGACCTTTATACCTCACTGGGGGGGTGACCTCGCTTTTATGGTCCTGTGTGTGTCCTGGGTAGTATAATGGTACAATACTTCTGGAGATGGGGCTGGTCGCTCACAGGTTGCAGGTCCATTGCCCAAGTGGGGCTCTGACCGTTTACCCTTGAGCAGGGTACTTCCCCACACCCCCCCCCCCCACCCCCGAAACTGCTACGGAAAATATACAGCTGTGTAAATGGGTAGTGTGTAGAAATATAGTCTGAGTTAAATAGCTCCGTTTAAGGGACCTCTGCTGATTGCCTAATGTGAAATGTGCCCCCCCTCTTTCCCTCTGTAGCTCAGGATGACTGGAATGGGACGCGAGTGTCTGGCGGGGGAAAGGCCCCACCCTCCAGGCCGGCCAAACCAGGCTACAGGGAACACCCGTATGGAAGATACTGAACACCGGGGCCAAGTGGGGCATTACCAACGACTGTGTGTTGCCCCAGCAACCCCTCTGTCTCCCACGACAGCTCTCGCTTTTAACATCCAGACAAAAAGTAATTGTCCATTCGTTTTGTGTTTCGTTTAGTTTTTCTACTCTGTGAACCTTTTTTATTTTATTTGAAAATCGGCTTCTGTATGCATTGAGACCATATGAAAAATTATTTCAGCCAATTTAGGCAACACACAATTTGTTTACATGCTTTTAATTTAATTTCTATTTGTCCCCCTCCGCTTTATTGCACTGTTGACAGTTTGCTAATACAATTTATTTTTTAAATGGTTGGTTTAAAAAAATCATTCAGTTTCAAAATGTGGAAAAAAATCCTTGATAGACTGTATAGTTTAACATCCTGTTAGTTTTGAAAGTTAATTTGTGTTGCTTTAAAAAAATGATTCCGTAAAGTGGCAGTTGCAGATTCCCATTTAGGCTACATTTCAAAATTCTGATAAGTAAGAAATTAAACCTTTTAAAAACACTTATGTAATATAGGCCACTTGACTTAAAAGAATGGGGGGAAAAATTGTCTTTACCTTTCTGTAAAAAAAAAAAAAAAAATTAACTAGTCTTAAAATTTCCTTTATATTCAAGTTCCTAATATTTTGGATTGACTTTAGAGTTTTGAAATATAGCCCAACTAGACTCTGTTGAGATTGTCCTAAATGATCCTTTGATGTCAAAAGTAGTTGGCCCTTTTAACCTGTTGGCTTTATACAGCTATAATAGAGTTCTACCAAACCCTTCGAATACACGAATTGTTGATGCAGTTAATGTGAACCACTCATTACTACGTCTGAAAAGGATTGGGACAACATCTCTTCAGGGTCTTTTTGTAAAAAGGGACACTGCAGCTAAACCCGGTACTTTGTACATACTTAAAACTTCAAATAACTGTATATTGCCATTTAAAGCTGTACCTTCTCCATAAAATGCTAGTGCAATTTGTGTAAGCTTGCCTAAATAGGTAACTAAATATCTGTCCAAAAATGTTTTGCAGCAGTTTGTCAATAAAGCCTAGTTTTTTTCTATCAAACTAAACCTGGTATATTTTTTCTTTCTTTATCCATAAAATAATGAAATACTGCCATTTTAAATAACTTTTAAATAACTCAAGTTACACTCAGGTCGAAGCTCCTCAAGATCTTCAAAGCAGTTAAATCTTAGTGAGTGCATGTAGCCTGAAGACATAAAAAATGACTAAAGATGTTTAGCTGACTGCTCTGACCCAGAAGAGCACAACTTATTCTTCTATCTTTCTCTTTTTTTATTAAAAAGGACCTAGAGGTAAGACCTTCTATGTCACCTTTAAAATAAACCTGATAGCGTCTTTATTAACCAAGGTAATGGTTTTCCAAATATATATTAAGATTTCGAGAATGCCTTAATGCTTTGGTTTTGTATTTTTTTTTTCCCCATTTGTTTTTATTTTTGGTTTTAAAATCCAACGTTAAATGAACTGTGATCTCACTTCTACTTAATGAAAATGTATTGTTAGTCTCTGAAATAACTGAACTTCAACAACCATTCAAGTTTAGCTTGCAGGGCCCATACTTGCCATTGTGATGAAAAGTCACGGATGGTTTTATTTAAGAAAATTATTGCAATGCAGAGGAGAGGACGGTTAAACCTAGAACACGCCACAAACAAAGGTAACACTAACCCTAAATCTGTAATTTAATAGTATTTTATATATAAATTGCTAGTACCTACCTGCGTGTGAGTTAAAAGTTTCATAGTATTTCCAAAAAAAAAAAAGTTTTAAAATGTCATGCAGCAGTAATCAGATGTTTCCAAAATAAATTTAATTGTGTACTAACATCAATACATTCCCCAGAACAGAATGTAATGCAACTCTTGCTAAAAAAAAAAAAAAAAAAAAAAAGAAAGAAAAAAAATAGCTTTAAATACCAAATCTAGACAAATATCTATAGATGAGATAACCTGCTTTTTATTTTGCATACTTCTACGGTAAAGATTATATGTTGCCTAATGTAATTGTTTTTAAATATATATTTCGAGTGTAATTTCTCAAAATAATCTTAAGCTTGAGTTGCATGACTTTTGCTGTGTAATGTAAGCCTTGCATGCAAGTGTTTGGATTTTTTTTCTGTGCTTTCTATTTTGTGAAATGAAGTTTATTCTATAATGCATAGTGAATCGTTTTATTGTATTTTTCCCCCTCAGGTAGTAACTAATTAATAGTCTGAATCTCTGGGCCGGCATATGGACTCTGGAATAAGTTGTGCTGTATTCTCCTTTCTCAGGTGGGTGTTGGACCACAACCTTTAATTGCCCTCTCCAGTAAATGTTCAAACTTTTATGACAACTTAGCAAGATGAGCCAAATGAGAGCATGTCCTTGCTATATCTGTGTTGATGCGTTTTTCCAGTTGGCAATAAGTACACACTGTAACAACTTGAGCAGGGAGCAAGATGAGGGCAGTGCTCAAAAGAAAAACATTTAAGCATTGGAAAACCTTGGGCCTGCCATAAGAGGATACTGAAAGACTTTATGAAGTATGATTGCTCATAAAATAACAAAAGCAAAAAAAAAAAAACAGGGCTGCGGACTCCTAAAAAGACATCTATGCCCTGAGAGCATGGGGTGACTGACCATAGCAGCCCTGCGATTTCATCCTTGAGTCGCGTGTGAGGTCGATGATGACGGCACATTGTGATGCCGATCTGCAGGTCCTCCAGTTTCCCCAAGGTTTGATCCCAGCACTGAAGTGAAAATGTTAGTCCGAGCAGGCGCTGCTCCAGGAGCTGGAGATTTGCATGCTCTGCAGGTTTTTTTTTTTTTTTTTTTTCTCTCCCCCCCTCTCTCTGATTTCATTTCAGTCAACAGACAATTTGGGTTTTGGAAAGTGAATGGCCTGTTTGGCCAGTCAGCAACTTCAACTGAGCACTGGAGAGCTAAAACACAAAAAAATAAAACAACTGTAGACTCCAGGTCTGGGGTAGCTCTTTGCCTGGAGCTGTGCTCCTCAGTATTGTTGTGAAGTTGAATTAAATTCAGCCAGATCTGATTAACATGTAGCTTTCCTAATGTGGATTCCTGTGTTATTTTGTCCATAGATGTGTAGCCTGCAATTACACTTTAATTGGTGTCGTCAGTGGGCCCTGAAAAAAGAATGACTGTTTGCTTTAGCCCGTGGCAGTCATTTGTATGGCTTTGTGCATCCCTGTGTTTATGCATTTGTCTATAGATCTAAGCGTTTTGTGCAGAGAGTGGATGGGGCGTTTTATTTTCATGGCCAACTGGGCACAGATTATCATTGTAGAATGTTTTTAATGGCAAATAATGCCCTGAAGGCTAATTTAACATGCTTGCACATGAACCATATTTAAGCCTTCAATTCAGATTGTGGTGGTGAGAAACTTTATGCCTCTTACAGAGTGAAGCAGGAAATCAATGTTAAACTGTCATTAAAATGGGTGTGGGAAGGTGTTTTTTTTTTTTTTTGTGGAACATGTGCATTGCAGAAGCTTCCCAGATGTGAACTGTAACACAGGGTCCTGTGTAAACGAGTGGTGTTCTTTCTCTACCAGGTTGTACCAGGGGAGGGGAGAACGTTTTGGAGAGAGAAGTTACTGTTTTTGGCCAGTGACACTCCGGGTGGGCTGAAGACCAAGAGAAGTCTGGGCGTGTTCTTCAAGGACGGTCCAACTTGAGCTGTCCATATATCCGGACCAGTCGACTCCCATTGGCACTGTCTTTATGCCAAGTCCAGTTTGTAAGATGATTGGTTCAGTCTGTGGGCGGGATGTATGGACAGAGCCAATCAAATCAGTCGCTGAGGAGATTTGCTCTGTCCATAGGGCTGTCTTGCCCAGCCTGTGAGCTGATTGGATCATAGACCTATCCTTCAAGCTCTGGCCTGGGGGATGCTGATGTAGAGTCTTCATTGCTGTGCTTGCACATTCTCTAACTGCACTTTCCTGTGACTCACCAATTTAATGACTCTTGTGAAGAGTTTGTTTTGGTGTTTTTAAGGAAGCACTGATCCTCCAGAAATCATTGGAAAGAATGTATGAGATTAAATTAAATGCCGTCCAAATCCGCTTTTGTCTCCCATATGTTTTCAGTTTTGTTAATAGCTGCGATAATTATTTTTCTTTACGGACAGGACGGGTGTTGGAAAGGCACCAGATTAATTTAATTGAGCTTGAATGTTTCTGCTGTATAACCACTCAGCTTTGCTCTGTTCCCCCACAACCCCCCACCACCTTTCCCCCCAGTTCCCCCCCCCCGAGGCACCAGCAATGGTGCAGTCTCTTCCTCTGTCTGCAATGGGACCAGGGTTATTATGTACACCCTTTGCAAATCCCATTCATCTTTCCCCCATTTCAGATCCATTAGCTGGCGCTAAGAGCTATGTCCGTAGCGGTGGAGCGGTAGTGAGTGGAATGGAACGGAAATGTATCTTGGTGGGGGGGGGGGGGGACTGGGTTGGGGGCGGTTTAATTTAGAGTTGTACATTGTTATCAAGAATATAGCGTGGGTGGCGGAGTCTTGTCGCAGCTCTCAAGCCCGTTTGACCTGAATGCAGCGTTACTTAACATGCTTTTTAATACAGATGGCCAAATCCCTTGTGCTCCACTAAGGGCTGGCGGTATAAGTATGTATAACAGTGAAGGCTGAGGTGTTGGCAGAGATTGTGCGGGCCGGGGATAGGGAGGGGAGAGGTTGGCTTTTGGGTGTGAAACGGTTCCGGTCGGCCACGTCTATCACCTTTCAAATTTGGTGGGATTTGCAGCAGTAATTGAAATGAGGAAGAATGGAGAGCAAAGGGGTGGGGACTGTCTCTTCTGGACCCCTGATAAGACTGTGTGCTAAATCCTCCCGCCCTCCCTGCTCCCCCTTACCCAGCCTACCATCTGTAACAGTCTTTTCACGCCGAGCTGGTGTCCGTGAAGGTGAAGTAGGGGACCTCTGTACCAGTGTGCGTGCAGGAGTGCTGCAGTCCCCACACACTGTCTGCAAAGCGAGTCTTAACCACCGCTGTTGCCCCGATGACAGGCTCTCAGGGTTCCATAACTTGCCCGTGCACAGGGTTTTGTTCTAAACCTCCAAACTGTACCACCCAGAACAAAAGGAGAGAGTCATTCAAAACCTTTTAGGGTACAGTGTGGCTTCCATTGTTTGTATGTTTTTATTTTTTATTTTTTCTTCCATTAAGCAAGGTCCCAGTTGCCAACAAAAAACTGCAGGGTTTTATTTAAATTTGTATTTTCAAAATTGTACAAATAAAGGTGAACGTTTTTCTTAAAATTCCTTGTTTTTGTGTTTCAATACTTTTATTCCCTAAGGCTCTTGCAGGCAAGCACTTTTTGACTGTTGCAGCCTTGGTGCTGCTTCAGAAAAAGGGGGTGCAGACTGTAGTTTTTAACAAACAGGGCATTCTATGGGCTGACATCCTCAAGGACCATGAAAAAAGATGTAGTCCACTGTCTCCATAAGTTTCGCCATAGTCTAAATCCAGTCCTTCCCTTGTGGTGCTGTAGCCACACACACAAACCCCAACACACTCACTCACTCTCTCAGCTGGTAGCCCCTGCAGTGTTTCTACATTGGGACATATGATATTGGTAAATCTCCGCTAAATCACTATCCACCGACTGTTCCTTGCAGACTGGACCAATCAGAATTCACAGTTTTCCCACAAAGGCACTTTTCACATGACACGCAATCCGAAACTGGTTCACCGTGGGAAGGGATACGTAAAGCCAGTCTTGCCATTTTAGATTTCACTCCTAAATAACATTGAAAATAGTGCGCTCTCAGTTCTTTCCTTTGTCTAGTTTCCAACCTGGAGTATCGGCCCAGATATCACCTTTGCTTTGTATGTACAGTAATTGAAATTCTGTACGGAGTAGCAGTTTCGTTCTCCTGGCTGCAGACAGAAATCAATAGCAACGTGTGGACCCATCTATGCGGTGAATATATGAAAGCAGGAGAAGCGGGTGGGGGTCAGGTTATCAAGGTGAGCGAAATATGATCCCTGAAAGATAACGGTGTTGTCAAACTTTTCCCTCTGACTGCACTGCACGTTTCACCCACAATCGCTTTTTTTTTTAAAGCGTCTCATGGATGTTGGTCAAAAAGGCGGGGAAAGGTTTATGAGCAAGATTCTTGTTCTTTGAAGTTTTAAGTTCGGCATGCCTACACAAAATGGTCAGGGGTTGTTTAAAGCCAGAAGCCTTTTTGTATGAGATGGCCGACCACCTATTTGGTTATGAAAAAACTGCAATAGCTACGTGTTAAACCGACGATAATGCCAATTGTATTACTTTCATGGTGTCACACGGCAGGAACAATCATGACATCGGCTGTCTGTGCCGCAGATACACACAGCACATCTTTAAAAAAGTGATCAGCTATCAAAAACGATCTTGATCGAATTTTAAGCTGATTATGAAAACTTCACATGGTTTTGAGTGAGCCTTTGATCCGTTATCGCCCGAAGCAGGTTCAGACCTTCAAAGTCCTTCAATTTGCGAAGGAAAAGGCGTCTTTGAAACAGACGTTCCTTTTAAAACTGTTCGCTTCTGAAGCCAGATCCTCGTAAACAGAAGGGGTGCAGTGATGGACCTGAATTTTGGGGAGTATTTGGGTGAATGTTTGAGCAGGGGAATAACTGCGGGAAGATGGGTCATGATTACACTCTAGTGTTTAAAATGTTTAAAAAAGTAAAACGGCTTGCTTTCGTTGTCCTGCTTTATAAAATTGTTGTTCACATTTTCAACTGGTGCCATACCTAATTACAGGAGGCTCCCTTCAGTTTCTGGTCCTGCACAAAATGCGTTTATGAGGCTGTGAAAATGCTTATTTGATTAGTTAGTGTACAGCCAATCAAAAGGTGCATTAGGGATTGTATGTCTATGGCAGTGAAGCTCACAGACCCCTCCATGTGGGAGATAGGTTTACCCCATTTTATTAGGGCATGCAAGTCTGGGCCGATACAAGAATAAGTATTGAAGTGCTGATCCAGGATCAGGTTAAAGATTATGAGCAAGATTTTTCCAAGAGTTTGAGAAGTAATTACATCTTCAAAATGATTTATGATTTAGAGTAATGAGCAAACGTGATAAAGGAATTTAATAAAGACCGCATTAGAGGTACTAGACATATTTTTTATTAAAATGGGAGGATGCTGATGGCTTACGTTTGCATTACATTGGTAGTCTCTCAGACTGTCTGGCACAAAAAAAAAAACCTCACTTATTCACCTCTAATGATGTGTGCCGGATTCCAGCAGAGAAAATGCCCTCTGCTAAATTATGCCCTTTTTCCTGCTTGAATATTTCTTGCCATATGGGTTGCAAAATTTAATCAATTTTTTTTATTTTTATAGGTATGAGTCTTTTTCCACAGTAAAGCAGTCCAGCTGTAGAGATGCAATACCAGAGCTTTCTGTACCGGAGTGGCATCTGTGTGTGTGCCTCACCAAGCTGGCCTTTTCCGTCAGGGATCCAGTGAAACAGCAGCGAATACTACAGCCAGAAGCAAGTCACAAAAGCCACATCCCAAGAATCCAAATGTAAATTAGCGATCTTAGTATTCTTATGGAAACCCTTTTTTTTATTTATTTTTTTTATTATTTTTTTTAGATGGCCTGCATTAACTCAGGGGGAACTGACCCTGGTCTCAGGAGACCTGCATGGTGTGCTAATGTCATGCTTTTCTTTACTCAGCACTTAATTGATCAATTAACATAGCTGGTTACCCAGTTCACTTGCATCTGTTGGTTTCAAAATTCCATTTGTCTGAATTGCATGCAGATTTTAAGGTTGAAAAATATATATAAATTAAAAAAAAACAGGATACCCGGTGTCTCTCCAGGACTAGCTGACAACCCCTGCCTCGACTGCCTCAATAAGGAGTGTTTGGCTAGTGGTTCTGTCGGTGGGGTTGGGTTTATGTGACACAGTCAAAGGTCAAAGGGGACTCCATGATCATGTTTGGATGAGTCCCCTCGCCTGCTTCTCTGCCCTGTTGGCCTGGAGGGGTCTTACAGTCCCTGAACCCCCCACCCCCCACCCCCCACACAGTAGCCTGAAATAGCAGCCGCCACATATAGAATCAGTTCTCTACTGCTTTCTCTCTCTCCTCCTCTATCACGTTAGCGTTTCAGCCTCTCGTTAGCCTTGCAACCCTAGGCACCTGCCTGCCTGCCTGCCTCCCTGCAAGAGCAGGTCCCTGCGCGGTAATTTGAGCCACCGTGTAAAATCATTTTTCATGCTAAGTGCCTGCCATGTCGCAGATAGATTGGTGTGTCGCTCAGCGGCAGACTCCCATTGGCTTCCCCTGCCCGCCCCTCCGATCTGTACCCAGTGATACAGGACAGACCACCTCTGTGGATTTGGGGGTCCCTACCTCACACCCCCTGTGATCCCCTTACTACAGGTGTGGTATCCATTTCCCCATTTCATACCAACCCAGCTTGAATGAATTAACCAGCCCAGTCATTCCTGTGACCTGACATGCTGTCTAGAAGTTCATGACAGGCCCCTCAGGACCAGATCTGCCTCCCTGTGATGTTCTGAGGGAGACCTAAGACACAGCGGAAGAGGGGCCGTTTTGCATTGGGGAGATCTACCTGCTATAACATGCGATAATATGTTCAAGGCTTATGAAATGACCTGTACTGTCAGTTGTGACATTGCTCACTTGGTTTCCTCTCTGGGAAAAGATTTTTTTTTTTTTTTCATTTTAAGTCTCTCCCTGCTTAAGAGTGTCTGATAAACGCAATCAGTTTAAACGTCATCATTGCTCCACAATGGCACTTAAGCCTCTCACTGTTCTACTTTAGAGTGATTCTCATTGTTTCAGTGCTTTTTGTCCTCTTTGGTCAAGGACCACGCCAGTTTTTAACACAGCTATTGGAAAAGCAGTGACGTATACTAGTTAGCGAGCTCCGCCCCCAGCTCAGAGATGATGGGTTTGATTCCTAGGTAAGACACTAACGTTATACCCTTGAGCAAGGACCGGAACCCAAATTACTTCGATAAATATCCACCTCTATTAATGGGCAGTGTGTGGAAATCTAAACCATGTATGCTGAATGCCTAATTCAAATTGTATGATTGCAAAAGATAACCAGTAATGGTTAATGTCTGTGAGCCTCATCTCTTTGGTAGAGAGAAAGAAATGGGTTTGCCTCACAGAATTAGCTTCACTGGGGGCTGACATTTACATTAATTAAAAAAGAAATCCTCATAGATTAGGTAGTATATGACTTGTATGAAAATTGAACGTGTGGGCTGTGCTACGGAAAAGGCGGCTACATCCATTTTGCTCATGACGGGTGTGTCTCTCGATAGGATTGTGAGGATGTGGTGAAGGCCAAATTGGGTGCTTGTGTGCTGAGATGGTGTATGAAGATTCAACCAAGCACTGCAAAACAGCAGCTTTCGCTTCTCCACCTCATGCAGTAAAATCTCACGTTTGGGGTGTACCTGTTAGCCCTGTGAATGGGTGTTTGAGCCCGAGCTGTACAATTGCTTTCCTCAAAATTCATGCTGTAAAATCTCACGTTTGGGGTGTACCTGTTAGCCCTGTGAATGGGTGTTTGAGCCCGAGCTGTACAATTGCTTTCCTCAAAATTCATGCAGTAAAATCACACGTTTGTGGTGTACCTGTTAGCCCTGTGAATGGATACTTGAGCCCTAGCTCTGCCATTGCTTGCTATGGCTGGAGGTCTGCATAGACTAGGCTACAACTGAATGAGCCTCACCAGGGGAAATATGATACTTAAGCCAGCTGAATTTGTCTAATCACCTAGTACCTCAGTTGCTGGACTGGGACCCAGAGGGTTTTTGGGTCAGACCCTGGGCTAGCCCCATGATTTCAGTGCAGCTGTGCGGCCCTTAAGCTAGGCTATTAACTCCACATTTCTCTGGGGGGGGATTGGCCCCTGGTTAGTCCAATCAACTGTAAACCACTTTGGATGAATGCCTCAACTATGTAACTGTTTAACGGCCATTCTTAGCCAGCTGGGCTCCTGCAAGCATGTGAACTGATGTTGAAATAGTATGACATAGGAAATATGTAAATAGTCACATTTGTTGACATGCAAATCCTTAGGGAATGTTCCAGTGGTGGTAGGTAGGGGGGAAAAGAGAGAGGAAAAATGCTTTAAAAAGAGCTGGATCTGAATCAAAATGTGATTGGCTCTGACCCCCGCAGGCTGGCCGGGTTTGGTTACACCTTGCATAACAGAGACGTGGTCCACATCTTTGGATGTCGCTGGCGTGTTTGACTCAGCGCAGTTAATCCAGCGCAGTTCAGACACTCTCTTCTTCCTCTTTCGCGGTGTCGCCACGGCACCCGGTTCTCCGGAGGGAGATCTCCGAGGATGTCACCCTCGTCACACTTGAGCGGATTTTTCCAGCCGCCCATAATCCGCCTTATCTTTTCATTACACAAACGCTTCTTGCTTCCCGCCGTTTTCAGTGCAGATTTTCCCACTAACCCCGATGTCCTTGCGGGACAAAAAAACCACCACAACAATAACAAATACAAACAAAAAGTTCATTTCCATTTGCAAGAAAAAGCCTAAATAAATCAATTACAGTAATCAGTGCACCAGTGCCCATGGACCTGTACCTGTGAAGTCTTTATTTAAAGCCCACTTGATGCATCCTGCTGTGTTCTCAGTTGCATCTTACATCCTGTACACTGAAAATGGTGTAGAACAATGATTCACCATCCACGACCCAAAGAGCACATTTAGTGACAGTGTTAGCAGTAAGACTATAAAAGCCATTTCACTGACTTCCTCCTAAAATGATCTCCCACATTTTTAAATAAAATAAAAACACAGTCTGAGGGTGTTTTTTATTCAAGTAATTATTCGAATAAAAGCAGGAAGTAAGTTTGGTTGGAGCAGGGCTTTAACCTGTGTGTCTGTGTGGTGTGATGCAACATGGAGTACCCACTGAAGTCAACTGAACAGAAGCGAACGCATTTCTACCAACCAAAGGTTTGTATGCTGTCACATTGGAACCACACCTAGTGGCCCAGGAGTGGTTCTGCCCAGTTTTCCACTGCTTTCATTCTCAGTGGAACAATAACCAGTGATAATACTGTGCTGTAGGTACTGCACAGTGGACTACTTACAAGTGAACCAATTTGGATCTAGCCAACATTGAGGTGGTGTCGGGAGTGTGGGAGCTTTTGCACGCCCTTTAGCCAAACTGATCACATGGTATTCATTCTTCAGCCAGGCCTCATATATCCAGAAGGTTAATTGAGAAACAATTGAATTGAACAATTGTGGGCAGCCTGTAGTCTAGTGGCTAAGATGCATGACTGGGACCCCTGAGGTTGGTACTTCAAGCCCCAGTCCAGCCACAGCAAGAACACCACCCAGTGCTGTTGGGCCCCTGAGCAAGGCCCTCAATCCCATATTGTGCCCAGGGGGAACTGGCCCTTGGTTAGCTCAATCATCTGTAAGTTGCTTTGCATAAAAGCATCAGACAAATGACAGTAATGTAATGTAACAAGACACTTTGATTTATGAAGCTGAAGTCCAAAGTAAGAAAAAAAATATTTAAAAAAATAGATCTTGGAGTGTAGTGGATGTGCACATAGTTTGGGATTGTGCAAGTACATTTTTCTTCCAAATAAAGAAGTGATAAGACCATGCGCTTTGGTGCAGCTGTGCAAAATCAAAAGGGCAGCAAAGGCCATTCAGCTGAATTGTGGGAAATAGATTCTGGCCTGCTTTCACTGCATCCCCACTCCCTATTCAGTCATATCTCAGAACTGCAATGTCATTGCTTCATTTGATTTATCTGCTCTTTTTTTCTGCTGAAGTGTAAATGAATCGATTCTCTCAAATTCTCTCTCTCTCTCTCTCTCCTCCCCCTCTCTCTGTGTCAGTAGACAGTTCAAGCTTGAGACAGGGGAGCACGGGGTTACAGCAGATCGGGTGGCTGAAGGTTCATGGCCATTGCCGCCATTTCATTATAGTTCATGTTATGCCTGCCACACACAGATCTACTCAGTGTCCAAAAACAACAGCTTTGCACTTCCAAGAATGGGAGAGAAGCTGCTCCAAGCTCATTAGTTTACCATCATTCCCCATGTCCCTTGTTAGGAGAGCAGCCCTGTACCTCAAGCTGGACCCGGGGGTGACACCAGATGGCCCGACACGTCCGGCTGGTTCCAGCCAGTTCCATCCAGCCCCTGCCAGCCCAGCCCTGCGGCCCTGGAACCGGTGGGCTCTGGATTCGGTCAGAGCCCCTCAATCGCCCACCTGCCCCTGTTTACGCTCCGGCTGTGAGCTGATCCAGTTTGTGATTAGCATACCTGAAAAGGTCAAAATGTCAATCACTCTTTAGTGTTCTTTAGTGCCATTTAGAAACGGGTTATCGCAGGGTGCTTGGACAATTAACACTCTGAAGTGGAGTAAAAACAAAGAAATAGAATAACCACAATAGTGCCATTTGTGGAAAAACTGAGAAGTAACTCCTCAGCCACCTTTAAAAAGTAATGAAGCTGAACTCCTGGAATTTATTGGTTACAGAGGAGAATAGACCAGCAAACACAAACATATTGGGGAAAACACAGGCTGGCACTCATGATATTGCAGCCAGGGCTAAATGTAATTTGCAAAGCTTGAAAGACAAAACACCTGTATACCGTCTAAAATCATTTGTAGTTCTCATATTTAGCCCTCAAACCAGATTAACATTAAAAACTGGAGTTAAGCAATAGCTTGTGATGTCTCTATTTCAGTCAGATTTTAACAAGTGTTTTTTCATGGGACTTATATCATGGTATACCCATTTGTGCCGCTGTCCTCTCCATGCAGTGACTGCTCCTTTCACTGATCGATAAGATCAGATCCCTGAACATCATGGTCCTCACGCATGACGCGGGATGGCTGCAGCATCTGCTGGCTTTCATTTGCACCAGAAACTGCATGGCCAGTTCAGTTCCAAGAAACCAGGAGGGATGAGTTAACAGAGTTAACTGTGATTGACTGTTTGAAAATAGAATATAAGAATCCCAGCGTGCACTGCGGAATGTTGACCGCGGCCTTAAACGAACCTGACATTGGGGGTGTTGTCTTTATTAAACCAGCTTATTAAAGCGACGCTTTCATCTGTGCAACAGTACAGAGCCGGGCCTCTTTTGTCAGGCTCCTAACAATGAGCCTGACAAACTGCTTGTCTCCATTGTGACATCACACAGACTTCAGGGCTCTTCTCTGCTAATAGACCAACTTTCGTTATCCACCTCTTTCTCAAGGCCTGAAAAAACCTCAGGTAATGGTCCTCAGGTAATAACTGTAGACATGGGCAAACTTTGCCAGGCCAGTCAAGTCCACCCCCATAAATATGAGGTCAGGGGGTCTCAGGGTGCATCATGCTATAAAGTTGCTTGTTCTGTAAACTAAGCCTGAACCCCGAGCCAGTGTGTATAAATAAAAGTGAGGGCTTGTTGTCATGTGACTCGCAAGAGTTGTGTGCACATGGGTAAAAAAACAATATGAGGTCAAGCAGCTCATGTAGTACAAATCAGTGCATTATTTCCAGATTCTCTGTTAGATACTGAGTATCTGAAGTAGAGTCCAATATAGAATTATTGCATGCTTCACATTGTACAGTAAGTTTAAAGCATAGAGTCCCTGGTCTCTGTTCCTCTTCAAGGTAAATAGAGAAATAGAGAGCACGATGCATTTATTTTTCTTTACAGCGATCTGGAAGAGCCAGGGAGCAGAATAAAGGAGCAAAGACTGTATGGCTGTCTGTTCCACACTGCTAGGCAACTGGACCGTCGCTAAGCCGTGATTGGTCTGTGCCTGGCCAGCATGGCGCAGCGTTAAATCGGGGATTGCTATCAAACCAGCCATCCTCAGCATGACTCTGTTGGTCATTGTCACTGTGTTGACGTTAGTGGCGTTTGAGAGTCTTGAACCTTTTCATATTATTTTGCTGACTCTAACTTTGCAACTGCCCCTTATGAGAGATAACACCTGATTTTAAATTCCTGTTTTAATGCCATTGGTGGATCAGAGAAGGCTTGCAGACTTGCCGGAGGCTCAAGTGCATTTGGGGGCACAAGCCATTTGGGTGTCACTACTTATACCAACTCTGATTGGCCAAGAGGTGTTTATCATTTTTATGTGAAGAGCTCAGTGAAACAGCAATGGAAGGCTGTGGAGTACCCTCACCTCTTTTCCACTATTCATGGTTCAAGTTTATTTAACATTCTGCCTCAACTGAACAGACTTCGTATGACTGAAAATAACAGCCAAAAGTTTAAGAACAACATAGTGCTAAAACAATTTTGTTGAATTATACATGAGTATTGAATTATTTGTTTTGCAAGCAGCGGTGATGTAAGCAGAATAAACCACTCCAGGCTGTGTTTCTCTGTGTCACCTTGGGACAGCATCACACCAGTCTGTTGTGGTTTATTTTAATATAACTGCACAGCCCATCATGGTTTATTCCTTACTAATACACTTTTTATTGATGAGAGCTGAGTTAATCCACACAGGGCTGGAATTAAATGTGCTATCAAAGACCTGAACAGAAAAGTTTGTAGTGCTTTATACAAAATAGTACTGTAGGTGTTAAAGAACTACAAATCAGCAACAGATCAGAGAGTGAGACTGTTTCGCTGCACTGTGAATTAAAACATATATTTTCTGGAAACTAGGGTCTTTGGTATTTGAAATATTTTATCATGCTAACATGGTGAATCAAAACTTAAAGTACATGGTGCAGAGGTGTAGTTAAAACTGCAAAGTAGGAAAGTGCCATGCTCAGGGTTCCACAGGTCTGGGGTAAAGGGGGATTTCGTAGGCGCGAAATCAAAAGCAGAATGCTCCATTAGTTTATCAGCTTGTACGCGGAGGTTTTGGTGTTAGCGCCGCATCCGTAGGTAGAGGAAAGACATTCAGCGGAGACTCATTTCCGAGAGGCGGATGAGATTAATTGGGATGATTGAGGAGACGTCTGCTGGTGCCCCCCCCCCCCCCCCCCCCCCTCCCCCCCATCCCCCTCTCCCCCAGCTCTCTCTTTCCTACAGCTGGGTGATTAAGACACGTTTCCCAGTAAGGTGCATTTGCTGGGGTGGCAGTGTAGCATCAAGTTTAGGTAGCTGCACCCTGCATATTCAATTCCATTCTGAGGCCCTGCCAGTGTGCCCCTGAGCAAGGCAATTAGCTTGAATTGCCTCATTCAGAATCTAATATATATAAATTTATCTTGGGCAAAGAATATAAGAAAAAGAGCATCTTCTGAGTTTAAATGTGACAGCAGGGATCAACTAAGGAGGAATCTAGTGAGGAACCTCACTCATTGCTGCTACACGGCAAAACACTCAACCTGTCCAGATTGACTGTGGAAGAGATGTATGATAACATTCACCTGTGACACATTACAACGTTTAAGGAAGGTATTTTGCCTGTGACGGATGAATGGAGATCATATTGAATAGCTGAGGAGGAGTAAATGTATTGTAAATTTGAGCAGTAGAAATGATAGAGAGCTAAATGGATGCTGGATGTTGGGAAACAATTGGGGGCAGGGGTGGAAAACTCATACCCCCAATGAGGAATGCTACCATGCTTTGTTCCTAATGTATATATGTTATAGTAATATATTGCATTTATATACAGTAACAGCTTTTTGAACCCAAAGCACTTTGCAGTGGGAGCGGGAGCCTCAATTCAGACAGCACAGCTGTGTACCACGTGGGCAATGTATGGCGGCCATTCTGCACCCAGAACACTCAACGCTAATCAGCTGGGGTGCGGAGGGAGGGAATTAATGAGCCAATTAAATGGGGGGATGATTAGAAACTGGGTTACAGAGAGCCTAGTTAGTAATTCAACCAGGGCAACGGGAATCTGCGTTCTCTCCGTGATGACTGCCACAAGATCTTTAATGACCACGATAAGTCAGGACCTCAGCTAAACATTTCATCCATAACCTGTTCGCTGCAATGAACCTAAAATTTGAAGCCCCCGTAAAGTGTACCTCTCAGATGATATGAGGGAGGTCAAGTGTTGATCATTTTTGTGAGAGTAACCCTCTGCGCCCACTTTTAATGGAGGTTTTCTGTCAAGGCACTCCTACGGGGGCTGTTGGACATTATCTTTGTAAAAACCGTAAATATTTAATGCAGCGTCTCCGCCTGTTACGAGCGCTCTCTGTTTAAGCATTCAGGTAGCTCTCCTCGCTCCTCTCCTTAAATGACATGACACCTCGTGAAGCAGACTCGAGGCTCCTGGACTCGAGCTGACTGCTAATGAAACATCTCTTTTTTTTTTTTTTTTTCTTCTGCTTCTGGAGTGTAATCTTCCCGAAACAAAGTGGCCTCCCTTTTCAGCCTCTCCCTCTGAAGAGTTAGGGCGAGTGGAGCGGGGCCCGGGGGGGTGGGGGGGGGCCGTGGGGATGCCAGCTCGCAGGCAGGGAAACGTGACCCTGGTCCTTGTTAGCCACTCACTGCTGCTTGATAACGTGTGACTCTGGCCTCACGGGCGGACACAGATAAGAGGCTTTAATCGTGAGGGCCGACAGTTTTCCAGCTGGACGCTCTTAATTAAGCCACAAGGACACGATGAAAGGCCGGATCATCTCTGTACTTTCAGGACTGAGGCTCGGAGACTGTACTCCAGCGTCGCCCTTTGGTGAAATGCTTCATGATACTATGAAACTATGACTGACCGTGATTCTGCTTCACAAACGATCCTGATTGCCTAATCAAGCAATTGAAGTGATTGACTTCAGTTTTGACTTGTTAAAATTCCAATCATTCAGGGTTCCTGACACCCGCCCTTTGACAGGGGTGAACAACCCAGCTTCACAAAGTATAAAAATACCATGCATTTGTTTCACCCACTCACTAAACAAGCTGTTTTAACTAATTAGCACCATACCAGGCTGAGGAGTCGTGCTATTTAGAATCAGATGGTTCGGTGTAGGGTGGAACAAACACGTATCAGTGCTTCTGTTCTCGGAAGGTGGTAGTTTTCCATGACCGATCACTATTCCGGAACAGGCGGCTGGTTAGGGGGGATGGGTGTCAAAGGGAAAAGGATTGGGCATGGCAGGAAGGTGGCAAGGCCAAGTATGCCAACACTGCTGTCAAAATATTTCAATCTAAAACTGCAGTCGGTCCAAAAATAACCAAATGTTTGTTCTACTGTCATCTGAAACCTCCTACACTCATTGCAGCAACCAATCAATCCCCCCCCCTTCCCCCCCACTACACTGTTAGCAATAAATTGGCACGCTGTCAGCATGTTGGCACATTGTTAACAAGTAGGATTAGCGTGTTTGGAACATTTTGAGACGACAGAGTGTCCCCATGGGATGAGTTTAGATATCTTAGATTTCTGGCTCTCTGGGTATAATGCAAATAAAGACATCTGTGCTTAATCTAAGTATCATGCAGATTAACTGCACGGTTGGCTGTGTTTTCTAAGCATTGAAAGTTCTGTCTCTCTACCATTGACACCAAAACCGTCCCGTTTAATGCATCATCTTAATATTCAAAGAAAGACAATGGCCAAAGATGGCACCTGTATCCAAAGATGCAACACGTCTCTTAATAAAAATTCATAAAAATGTAGTGAAACGCCTGAAAACAGGGGTAAGGCACACTGTGATAGTTTGGGGGGGCTGATGAAGTTTCGGCAATGAGGCCTTGTACCTGAGAGCAGCTCGGGCTAAGAGATGATGACACTGGGTTGCAAGGCTGATTTAGGTTGACTTATAACATTCCCGGACTTGTATGATGAAAATGCACTAGCATAATCTCAGAGAGCAAAGAAAATGTACCCTACATATAATGATAAAAACTTTTGTTGTGTGTTTGGAAAAAAAAAACTTGTGCCCTCCCTACACATGTGTTATTCAAATTGATACTTTTTTGAAATTGATATATTTGTGTCATGTGTCACCTGGCAATGTAAGCATTATCTGTGTTATTCCTACATTTTCATGCATATCTTCTAAGTTGTCATCTTGCTTCTTCTCCTTTCAATGGTGGTGAAAGGGTTAAGACACACTGACGGTTTAAGTGGACTGATTAAATCTGGTTATTCTACCTATACTGTTATTATCACTGTTATTGTTCTTGATGTTCCTGTTATTATGTCAATTACCATTTGAGTCAGAAAGAGTTATGTCAGCCATCTCCACTTTCTTGTCTACCTGTTGTACACCCTGCACCAGCAGATGGGCTCCCCCTCTGAGCCGGGTTCTGCTCAAGGTTTCTTCCTGTTTGTCAGGAGGGTTTTCCTGGCCACTGATGCCTTGGCTTGGTGTGAGGGGGTTTCAGGCCAGGGATCAATTGTAACGCTGCTTTGTGACAACTTGTTGTAAAGCTCTAGACAAATAAAATGTAATGTAATTGAATTGAAAGGACACCTGTTGTTCCATCAAGGCCCTACATGATGGTTTCAAATAATTTCAGACTCTCCTGTTCCCCCTACCTCTCCTTCGCCAGGGAACCAGGATGGGACGAGAATCTCTTGACCTGGAAAGAGTGGGCTTTAAAATGAAAGCTTTCTCTCCTAACTAAAAGAACGCAATTCACTCTCATATGCCTCTCTGAGCATTTTAAATCACTCTGCATACAAATAAATCAACAAACACATTCAACACACAGACTTAATTAAAATAACAATAAGCACTCGTCTTATAAAATTCCGTACATACAAAATAAGCTACCTTCATCCACACGTTGGTCCCACACAGTCAAGCTAACTGCAGTAGAATTAAAGTGAAGTAAATTATACGGCAGAGAAACTTCTTTGCAGTTTGATGCCAATGCATGGATGCATCACATACTGCTTTTATCTTTTATTCATTAAAAAAAGTTCAAGAAATAAGTCACAGAGGAAATACATCGTGGGTGGACTACTGTGTCAACCTCAGTCATTTTTTTTATGATGCACTTCTCAAGTTTTGTATGTATTTTTCTAAAACGTATCAAATGGAAAAGGAAAACAAAGCCTGACCTAGATGAAGGAAGCATAGTCAATGAAACTTGCAAGAGCCGGCCATCACATTCTTTTACAGTTTCTGTGCTTTATGTGGTTTGTTCTCAGGCTTCCATTGCCGTTGCACCTCTCAGTGTGACATAGGAGAGGACATAGGATAGTCTCACCACGTGGCATTCCCTGGCCAAACCATTTCCATTACATTACACAGAGCCACGACCCGCCACTTTGACCAGCGTCCTCATCGTGAGAGGCAGACTGCTGAGTGATGTGAAGTAGAGGAGCTAGGAGAAACCGTCTGGAGCTGGAATCTCAAACTCCAGGCCGAGAGGGCCGCAGTGCCCACAGGTTTTTACAGTTCTCTTTCAATCAGCAGCCAACGTAGGCCATGAGGCAAATTAAGTATGTGTGATCTCTTTAACCAAGCACTGACTTATATTCTATAAATCTGTAAGTGCAGAAACTCAACTAGCTGGCAATGAAAGACGAGCAGACACTTCTTTGTGTAGAATAGGGTTTGTGAATGCATGCTCTTGGCCAAATAGAAAAGCAATACCCCAGGGCTCTTAGAGGGACACTGGGATGTAGGAGGTGCCAGGATAGAACTGCTTCTGATATTAAACTGATGTTCTGCTCACATTTGACATTGAAGATCCTGTGGAGCATACTGTACATTATCATGCCAAATCCGCAGCATGAAAATAGTTAACTGAACATTTCTGCTTTGGAAAAAAAATATGTAAAGGAAAAAGAAAGAATTTGCATGAGCAGGTACTGCTATGGCATGAATATTAATGTCTTAATGATGGAAAGAAAAAGGTGTTAATGGCATACAGTCCTTGAGCTGCTGAACAACTAACACTTTATTAATGAGCTGATGTTTTCATATTCCTTCCTGCAGATTTACAGATTGACCACTGCATCTCAGCATTTTTACATCGGAACCTATCGCATGTTTTCTTGCCCTCTGTCACTCTCCCTCCTCTTTGAAATGTCACACATTCCATATATTCATATAGGGATGTTTCTTTGTAATTCAGCCCGATGAAGACGTGCACACGTTGCATGACACTGTTTTCATTGCTGCTGCAGTGGATCGCCCAGGTTTGCACACCCTGGTCATCCTGAAGCACACTTTTCTACCGTTACCTGCAGAACCATTAGTGCACTGCTTGTAAAGCAATAACTATATCTCACGTGTGCATGAAAATGAATGAACACATATGTTAAGATTGTTGTTTATGATTTATTAGTAATTACAATTCCTTGATAAACCATTTATATGTGTACTCAAAGTATTGCATGACGATTTATTTATAATTTATAAGCAGACATTAAAATAAAGTGTTGCCCAATTGATGAGCTCTAAGGTGCACCCCAGCTGAACTTACTTCCTGATTTTGCAGAGGAAAATACCCTTAAAACGTAAGCAGATGGTGGTGATCACCCCCTCTCCCCTCACTGGACCATTTGGAAATATAACAGCCTTTTCTTTGCTCAGTAACATTATGAATATAAAGTAGTTATGCCACGTCTGTAATATGAGCAAGGATGTATGTCACAGCATGTGGGAAATCAACTTTGGAGGGAATCAGAAAAATGAATTTTTCAGTCCAAAATGTTACTTTGACTGATAACTTGGATATGGGTCATTGTGCTGCACCATCGTAAAACTACAGGCTGTGATATTCTGCTATTAAACTGATGAGTGAAATATGCCTTTGAATAGGAAGGAATAGAAACCATTAGGAATAGTGATGAGAGGCTAATGTGAGCCACATGACTGGTGGAGCTGCTAATCTGTCACTAGTTTTGAACCAATGGAAATGTTTTGGTCTACACAGCAAAACACAGTGATTGGTGAGTCACAGATGGGAACCACCCTTATCATGCCTGGAAACCCCAAAGGCCAGGACTCTCCAGCGGTCTGGCCCAGGCTGAGGGCATGTCTCCCTCAGCCTTAAATACCCCCTGCCCCCTCTGTCACCCGGCCTCTTTCATTAGAAACACGATTCACAGCAGGGCAGCCTATAGCCTAGTGGCTAAGGTACATGACTGGGACCCCAGAGGTTGGTGGTTCAAGTCCCAGTCCAGCCACAGCAAAAAAAACACCATTGCTGTTGGGCCCTTGAGCAAGGCCCTTAACCCCACATTGCTCCCAGGGGAGATTGGCCCTTGGTTAGTCTAATCAACTGTAAGTCGCTTTGGATAAAAGCGTCAGCTAAATGACAGTAATGTAATGTAATGATTCAAATACAGACTAAAAGACGAAAGCTGTTATTTTTGTCTGGCAGTGGAGAGAGAGGAAGAATGTAACGGTTGCATAACACGGCTGTATTGAGTTTATTGAGTTCATTTTTAAAAGCATTGCTGTTTGAATTTGACAGGTACGTGGGTAAAAATGAAGAGAGGAAGACAGAGAGAGAACTTGAGATGATGACCTTCACTTGACCCTGACTGTCAGATGAGAGAAATAAAAAAGAAGGGGGAGGGATAAGAGAGATATCTAATAAGCCATACAGTAAGAATGTACACGTTTTTGTTGTATAGCTGATATTGCTTTTATTGAGGATTTGCATTTTATCTAAATGGTTTCCTTGGCAGTACCGTGCTGATGTGTAGTCATACCAGTAAAGCTTGTTTGAATTGAATTGAAAGAGAGAAAGAGAGAGAGAGAGAGAAGGTGAGGGAGAGACGGCGAGAGAGGAGACTTGAATCAAATTGACAGTGACAGTTACAATCAGAGCGCTGTTGTGAATGCATGCTTTATAAACCCTCTCTCGCTTAGCTTTTAATATGGCTTCTGTGCCTTTCATGGTCTTTCTTTGCTGTTTTACAAGTATCACAGTTACCAGTGCTCTGGTGTGTGTCTGTGTTTGTGTGCGTGTGTGTGTGTGAATGGCTGTGTGTGTGCGTGCAAATGTGTTTATGGCCATTGTCTGTGTCAGCATGAAAATTCCTGTATGTGTGTGTGAGTGTGTGTAAGGGTGTCTGTGTGCATGTGTGTGTGTGTGTGTCTGTGTGTGCATGTGAGAGTGTTAGTGTGTGCATGTGTATGAGTGTGTGTTAGCATGTGTGAGTTTGTGTGTGTGAGTGTTTGCATGTGTGTGTGTGTGCACATATGTACGTGTGAGTTGGAGCGTGTGTGTGAGTGTGTGTGCGTATGTGTGTGAGTGTGATCTTGGTGCAGTCAGGTGTGGCGTGGTGACTCAGACGTTTAATCCACATGCGCGTGGCAGCGTAAAGCGGGCGATTCCAGCACCGTAGTCGTCTTAATCCTCTTAATCCGTCTGGTGTGGAGGAACCCACTGCGCTGGAGTCAGTGATACAGGCCAAGAGCACTGAGAAAAGGGCCAGCCCACTGCACTGGAGTCAGTAATACAGGCCAAGAGCACTGAGAAACGGCGGCTCGCCAAAGGTCATGACCTCGGAGCGATCCATCTCTGCTCCCGTCCTAACACAATTCAGCAAAGATTATTTTAGCACTTAGGAGTAGAAATGAAAAACGTATCTGTTTTATGGTTTGGAAGGGACGACGAGAAATTTTTTAAAATGTCATTTTTCAAGGATTTAAGTACATGTGCAGTATTTTCTTTTTTCTTTTTGTGACTTAATAGGATTATATTTGCATCATGGAACACAATTGATTGTCAATTGTGTTGTGTAACTCAGGGTATGTTAATACCACATTCTTTTCTAAAACTGAAAAAAAAAATTGTGTTCTGAAGGATTTTTGGAGCGGGCTTACAACCTTTGACTATAAATGTGTTCTTTCTCACTGGAGAAAGGACTTTCCATTGGGCACCTCTGCTGAAGCAATTTTCCCTGCCGCCTTCTCAAATATGTGTCTTTTAAGCTGCCCTGTGACTCGCATCAGACTGCATAATGGAAGCAGACATCTGCCAGTCGCATCACTTGTTACCCTGTGTCTTTAGCAGCGAGTTGGGCATAATTTAACACTGCCGGAAATATAAATCACAATTACTCACCAATTACCTATGACCATTGAGCCAGTGGAACTGTTCTGTAACAATGCTTCCCCCCTCACCCCCCCCCCCCCCCCCACTTTTTCTTGCCAAACTCGAATGGTGAATTTTTTCTCTCTGATCCCCAATGTGCCACTTGTTTCCATTGGAAGAAAACTGCAACTGAAGAGTTTGCGCTGTTAGCCAGTGACTATTTCTTGCATTGCAATTATTTAGCTGGTGCTTTTATCCAAAGCAACTTACAGTTGATATGACTCACCAGGGACTAATCACCTCTTGATGAATGCAGAGAAGAAGGACCCAACAGAAGCACTGATATTATAATGGCTACACTGGGACTTGAGCCAGCAACCTTCTGGGTCCCAGTCAAGCACAGTAAGCTATATGCAGTCCCTACAATATGGGCCTCAGTCTATAACAGGGCAGCCACTCCTGACCATACGTGTTCAATCTCTCATAGAAAGTCTGGATACTTTCCTTAACTTTTATGGCTTTCCTTTCC
>JAFBMS010000102.1:29689941-29707441 GCA_019788955.1 Albula glossodonta
CACCCTGTTAAGACATTGCTCCAGTGTGTGGATGGGTCCCATGGTCTGCATGATGTTAAGGCACTGTTCCAGTGTGTGGATGGGCCCCACAGTCTGCACCCTGTTAAGACATTGCTCCAGTGTGTGGATGGGTCCCATGGTCTGCATGGTGTTAAGGCACTGTTCCAGTGTGTGGATGGGCCCCATGGTCTGCATCCTGTTAAGGCACTGTTCCAGTGTGTGGATGGGCCCCACAGTCTGCATCCTGTTAAGGCACTGTTCCAGTGTGTGGATGGGCCCCACAGTCTGCATGGTGTTAAGTCACTGCTCCAGTGTGTGGATGGGCCCCATGGTCTGCATCCTGTTAAGGCACCACTCCTGTCTTTGTGCAAGGGGAAGGGATTTACTTGGGGGGGTACAGAATTCTGTGTCATCACTCACCGGCGACCCCTGCTGGTCAAACAGGAACCCACAGTCTGTCTGAACAAGTTGCTTGTTGAAGTTTCTTGACTCATTCCTGTTTGAGCTCTTGGAATGGACTGTGGTGTGAAAATAAGTGTCAGCTAACATCATCAGTTTTTGAATTAGAGCATGTGCTTTCATCGCACTCTCCCAGCCCGAAAGCAGAGGTTTCAGCTATGACAGCGGACTGTGAATCTGTTTAGCCAGTCCAACTTTGAAGAAATGAGAAAATCCAAATGAAAAAAAAATATGGGTATATCAATGATTTTAGGTTCAGTGTGAGCAAACAATACATGACTGAAAGGGAAACCGGGATTTAATATTTCTCAGGTTATGATGCGTATCGACCAGGCTACAAATATGCCTCAGTACTGGCTTGTGCTTTTTCAGCGTGTCAAGACCAGGTCAAGTGGAGATGCACCTGGATATCGACGCTTTTGGCCCGTCGGAGGGGATGCCCGCAGAGCAACTGAGGAAGGTCAAGGGCCAAGGGCGCTCTGCGGTCCTCTTTAAAAGGCCAACGGTCCCGGGTGGGAGTGGCTAAATTGGCTCGGTTTACAGGGAAAAACAGCGTTGTTACAGACCAGATTGCCTCGTCTGACAGATTGAGTTGCAGCTCTCTGAGTCTTTGCCTGGCATCCCTCAGTCCTCAACTGTTTAGTCCTCATTTGTCCTCCATGTTGGTGCATAACTGATGGCAGCACTAATGCTGGTGACAATATGGCTGTTGCTGAATGGAATCTCGGGTAAGAGGTGAGTAACTGTGAAGGCTCCATAGAAACAGGTGTCAGTGTTTGTATCTGTCTGTGCGGGCGTCTTTCTATGCTGGCGGTGCATATTGATCAGCCATGTAAACCGAACAGGTATCTCTGTGCTGGGAGCATATATTCAACAGGCATCCATCTACACAGTGCGGCTTTCTAAGCTGGGGAAGGAGAGGGAGAGGGAGAGGGAGAGAGAGAGATGAGCTGGGTTTCTGACGGCTTCATTAGGCAGCGAGCTCTCTGCTGTCAGGGAGGAATGGGAGTATTTCGGGATTGGCAGGAGGGCGATGTCTCTCTCTCTCAGCCAGGAGGCAGGGTTATTCGGTTACTATGGGGCAGAGAGGAGGGAACGGGGGAGCTCCTGGTATACATCCATATAGTGATGTCACCAGCTCTGCGATAGAAGAGAGCAGGAGTCACTTGTGCCTCTTCCCTAAATCAACGGTCAGTTTTCGCATACATTAAAGAGATCAACTAATGACATTCAGGATTAAAATGAAATGTTTTACAGTCTCACAAGCACAATCACAAACAAAAAGCTCAGGTCATAAGCATGCCTTATGTAATATGAAGTGAGAAACCATTTTGCTTTCCGGTTTAGCTCCTGTTCATCACTGAAGACAACAGAATTTTAAAATTTTTTTTATTTGAAGGCCGCAGACAAACTCCTGTAAAGTCTTTGTTGTCCTCCTGCTCCCCCCACCATGGTTGCGTCTTCGCTGTGGCACGAGGTGGTGACTGCTCTGACGGTTGCGTCTTCGCCGTGGCACGCGGCGGTGACTGCTCTGACGTGAAATGAGAGAGGAGGACGGCATCGCCAACAGACGGTGTTTGCCGTATTGAGGAGGCGCCTGTGCAGCCAGTGGAAGAGGCGAAGGTGGGGAGGGGGAGGGGGCGATTAGGGCGCGGCTGGGAGTAATTACGAGTAATTGCTTCAACTTTTGTTCGTGGAAATCACGGTCTGTGAAATTACCAAATGTTCTCTATTGGATTCATCTACCCTTAGCTGAAATGATCTTTCACCATTTAACTTACAGATGTTTACGGGCAGAAATCAGGGCTCTGCACACAAACTTTTTTTTTTTCTCATTTTGCAATCCAGAGGAACCATTCGTAAGTTTACTTTACCCTTGGTAGGAGTTAGCTCGGTCAGTATATCTTAGCTGTCAGTTATGCAAGAGAAAACGCCAGAGACATACAGCGTCTTACCAATACAATTAGGGTAAAGACTATCTGAAAGCTATCATCCTTTTAGACATATTGCCTAAACTGCAATCTGACCATGCCTGAACGGTCTCAATGTGTGCGTACAATAGGCTCGCCTTAATGATGGGAATGATCCTACCGGGAAAAGGACAATTCTTCCAGCGTGTGTCTGTGGGGCAGGCGGAGAAATCTGTCACTTAATGTTCCTGAGATGGTTTCCTTCATTTTTTAAATCACAAAATAGTTGCTGAGAGAATATAAAACTAATAATATGCTCAAATAAATAAAACACAGAATTGTTCTTTGCCTCTTAACCTTTATCCTCACAAACCACAGCTAAAACGTAACCTTGATTTTTTTTTCTATATATATGTTTGTGAAGAAGAAAACAAAGTAAATCTGTTTTGCAGTGACTGAATTGTTCTATTTAGATACTGGATTCTGACAGAAGCATCACAAAAAAAAAAAAAATCTTTGCATGCAGTCTAACTGAACTGTGCTGTCGTTTCCGCTGTTAAACTTTGTAACCTTCTGTCTGTGATGAACTGCAAGTGCTTCTGTGCGAGATGTAAAAATCCACAACAGCGATGGCCTTCCGGAGAATCAAAGTCAACCGCTGTCATTCAGACTTTTCAAGCAGAATAATATCACCCTCCAACAAAAAAGCGAGACAGTTGATTGCCACAAAGACACCAGACTAACAGTCAACAGAAATTCGAGTTTTACCCTGAAGGTTCAGCTCCTATGGAAAATGAGAGCTGCCTTCGGGTTGTTTTGCTCTGTTTTGTTTATCCATAAAAAATAGCCCGTGCTGTTTTTTTCAATGAGAGAAATGTATTTATGGACAGTGGAAACCAAGGCACGGTAGCCCAGGAAAACCAGGCTCTGAGGTCCACTGAAAAAGATCACCAGCGCAGAGAAAGGAGATCAGCTTTCATTTTGTTTTTATTCTCAAAAAAGACAGATGGGAAAAAAAGGTTGACAACAAAGCAACAATGCAAACCTATACATCTCACTGACGCATAACCTAATTTCAGTGTAAACCCCCAATATATACAGAGGAGAGACAAACACATGGAAACACCAAACAATGTATGTATTATAAGGTCCTGGTCCCCTCTTTGCCTTCAGAGTAGCTTCTGACCATCTTGGAATGCCATTATACAAGTGAATAGTTCATAGTGAGATATTGGACCGTTTCCTAAGAAAATAAGCCTCTCTGGGTGCCAAATGTCTGATTTCTTTCACAATCTCTTACATATTGTAGTTTGGTAAAACAGAGATTCGGGAGAAGAACTCTCAGACAACCCCCCTACCTATTGCACCCCTTCCGGTCCCTACAGGTACATAAACACCACGTACCTTTTACCCATCGTGCTCAGCATTTCCGGCATCCCACCTCCTCCCCATCTCCACCTTCATCCTCTCCTTTTCTAGGGGGGGGGTTCATAATCATACCACTGAATTTCATATTACTTTAGAAACTCACAGCCTTGAATTGTTGACAAACAGCCCCTGGAATTGTTTAAAATGTTTGAAATGTTTCCACTAACTAACCACGTTTATGGGTGCAGCCTGCACCCCACTCACCGTGTGGATTCTGTTCTTGCGCTCCTAACTGTGACCAGTGTGCCCACCATGAATCCGAAAAACACAGAGTGATAAAATAAATCGTGCAAATGAGTGGCTTAATGATTCATCTCAGGAAAAACACCTAAAATTCTGTGTTCTGTATCATGAGACACACAGCACTCACACCTCGGAGCGCTTATGGCAGATGCTGTGAAATAAAGATGTTTCTGAGAGGAAAGGTGGCACGTCCACATCCTGTGTTCTCTCCGCTTGATTTCTAGACCAATTTTGCTTCTCCTCATACTTTTACCAGTATCTTCAAACAACTACAGTTGCACTCCCAGCAAACATTTTTGGGTTGCCAGATCATTCTTTGAATGATGGAGAAAACGGTCCCTGGGGTGTGAATTTTGTCCATTTTGCTTCATGCTCCTGGAACGTTATTGACTCTGAATGTTTTCTTGAGACCTCAGCCAAACTTGTCAACTGAACCTGACCGAAAGCAACGTTCTTAGAATGGAGGCACATGCAAACTGAGGAATGAATTATGGAATGTTCACATCGCAACATTATGCTAAAACCCATTGAAAAGATGATCTACATTCTTTCCTGTTAGCTGAGTTTCTCTGTATTTGACCATCAGTATAATGGTGGTTGGTATTACTGTCTCAGTCAAAGAGTTCCAATATCATAAAACTAAGAGAAATGATTGCATATTGATGGCTACAAAGAGGGTAAAGTTGCATATGTTTTATAGATATTTTTATTCTTATACGTGCCTATTATTATTCATAGCTTTCATTGCTACACAGAAGCCAGCTTCATGAGTTTTTATTCTCAATCACATTTTTTCTTTCACACTTTTCTTTTAGTCATATCCCTATTCATGTCCTCTTTTCCAGGGTTTTGCAGCTTGTAGGCTTTGATTTGACAGGTAGCAGGTGCTTTCAGGAGTGGGCGTTTTTTAATGTTATATTTATTCCGACCCAAATTCTCCCATTTTTCTGAATTCAGGTTGACTTCAGAGAGGGATTATTGTAGAATATTGTTCCCTTATTAGAGAGGATGGTCCTTGAATTGTGATGATGTGGGAAGGCGGCCCATGTAAAATGCATATTGGCAGTGGAGCAGGAAGTCGCCATGTGTAATGTAGTGGAACTTTTATAAAAGATGTGTTTCATTCAGAGGTGAAAAGCAAACTTTTCGGAGCGTGGAGTGTCACTGCACACTGCCTGTCCACGCTGGCTGAGCCGCTTCCATTATTCACACTCCAATGGAGAGCGTTCAGGAGCCGGCTGGAGAAACACACAAAAGCACAAACACCCACGCACACACACGCGCATGTGCACACACACACAGACACGTATACAAGCATGCACACACAGAAAAATACACACACACATACACGCACACACACTCAAGCATGCGTACACAGAAAAATACACACACACACAAGCAAGCGCACACAGAGAAATACACACACCAGTATACACACACACACACACACACACTATACATGCATACACACAGATATTCACACACATAAATGCATGCACACAGGCATACATACTGGAGCTGTATACAAATACAAACACACTCACAAAAACACACCTTCACACAAAAGTACGCACCTGTGTACATACCTACACATACAGAAAAACACAAATACACATCCAAGCAAATCAAAACAGAAAACAATATACACACTTGACTCTGCAGAAATACATAAACACATACATTTATGTGTTTATGGAGGTGTATATATGTGTTTGGGTGTGCTTCTCTGGGTGCATGCAATTATGGATTTGTGTATGTGTGTGTGAGTGAGAGTATGTTTGTATATATGTGTGTGAGTGAGAGTATGTTTGTATATATGGAAATGGATTCAAGGGCTGACTGTTACACCTTACATCCATGTGAACTCACAATAACACGTGCACAGGCACGGGCAAACACGTACACGTATCCCCGCAGGAAAACTGCACACGTCAAAGTATGCACATATTCCTATCGCGGCATCTTCCCAGCTTTTTATCATCTTCAGTTGATTTTAAAATGACTCCCTCTTGGTTGGGTTCCCTTTCTGACAGCAAAGCTGTCCATCTTCACAGCTCTCACTCACAAAACAAAATTTACACAATAAATTACTTATATGAGTTTATAGGAGTCAAGGCAACCGATCAAATTAAATTGGTGAAATTAAAACTGACTTTGATTGCAGGGCACATCGGATATTTTTGCTGTGCAGTCAATATCAAAATTAACCCTCTTTGTGTATATAATGACCAGTCTTGACTCCAGCTGCAATCTCAGTCTTGATGTCTGATAGGCGAGCAGAACTGAATTGATATTGGGCCTAGCCCAGCATATTGCTTTAAAGCAGGGAGGCTGGAAAGATGAATAAAAAAAGCAATTTTTTGTCATGGATATTTCATACACTTTGCATGTACAGAGTAATACCCTTCACTCCACAATGCAATAAAAAATCATTTAAGAAATATGTACAATGCCACAGTATCGAATTAATCCTTTTGTTTTATGAATAATTTAATGTATTCTCCTACTGAAAAGAATGATCTAAAGGGCTTTTCAATATATTTTGTATGGAATGTTCCCTATGAAGTTATTATATTATATTTGTCTTTGATGTGATCATGTGAACGTACGTTCCCCTTTTCTAATACTGATAACCAACTTTTGGGGACAGTTTAAGGAGCCAGTGGGAGTCTCAGGTTAGAGTCTGGAGTGTGTTGGTTTATTTAGCACCTATGTGCTTTCTGTGCTCTTTACTACTGTGAAGAGAGGCTAGCCCAGTTTTTGGTCAATTGGTTTCCTGCAATCTGATTGGTGCCAGAAGATTACAAGATTACTGAGGGAGGATTTGATTGGTTTAGGTGCTTTGTAATTTGTGCCACGCACAACCAACAAGGTGGTGGATTGGCCAGAAGTAGATATTGACCATTAGTTTATGAACAAATCTTATCCCTTGTGCTGAAGTGCGGTGGTATGTCAGAAATTAGTTAAGATTGTAGTTATGAGCCAGACAAGGTAGGTTTTACCTTCTGACAGACTTTAATGGGTGGAGTGGGGGTTCCATCTTTGCCCCCCCCTCCCCCCTCCTCTAGTCTCCTCTGTTTAAATGCTGTCTAGGTGGGGGTAGAGGGGAGGGGGGTTCACAGCCCCCTTTGTCTTTTCCACACATAAGCAAAGCCCTATGGAAATATCACCAGCTCAAACATCAGCAGTGTTTTTCGAAAAAATCTGAGCGCAGATTGACCCCTTAGGTCACATCTTCCTTTTGGCGCTAAACAAATGTCAGCAGCTTCACAGGGGCCGGGTCTGGTCAGGATTCTGTCTGAGCGGAAAAAATGAGAGAAAAAAAAATGACGACGGATGATATTGATGCGTTCAACAGCGACATACATAAAATGTAAATTATTCTTTTTCTTCCATTCTCTTTTATTTCTTCTCCACATTCCTCTCACGTGTGTGTGTTCTGTCTATGTTTGATAATGTCTACAATAATGGCTACACTGGGAGTGCAGCAGTAGGTTTGCAGGATCACTGGGCGAAATAACTAGGGATCAGAATCCGTGACTTGGCATGTTTTGAATATAATGAAAAAAGCGGACTGTTTCTCCAGCATATTCTCTTTCAGGCATACCCTTTCCTCTGGTTATCATAGAAGGGCTGGGACTCAATCAAACATCTTCAGTCTATGTACATCTTCAGTTCAATCAAACCTGGCTGTACATTACAACATAAGTTTCTTTGAATATTCTGAATCTTATTGCATTACATATTACCTTACAGTCATATAGCTGACGATTTTTATCCAAAGCAACTTATAGTTACAAGGGCCAATCCCCTTGGAGCAATGTGGTTAAGAGCCTTGCTCAGGGGCCCAACAGCTATGCACTCAGGAGTCCCAGTCATGTATGTTAGCCACTAGACCTGTATTATTGGAGACGAGCAAACATGTCCTTTGACACTTGCTCTTTTCACTTTGAAATTCAATATTATGCTCTTTCAAATTCCAAACTCAGTTTTGCTTGTGTCTGACAGAATCCCGGTGTTGGTCATTTAACATTGCATATTTACAAACACTGATCATGTCATGTACATATTGACAAAACCCCAATTTCTATCATGTCAAAAAGAAATGTCAGTTGAAGATGGCCAGTGATTCCTTCGGCAACGCGAGCGCGCTATAGCTGATACCGGCTGTGGGATGGTAGATTGTAAGTTGAAGATGGCCAGTGATTCCTTCGGCAGCGCGAGCGCGCTATAGCTGATACCGGCTGTGGGATGGTAGATTGTAAGATGGGGTGATACTCAAGGCTGATTGGATCCTTTGATGGCGATGAGCGGTTACCTTCCTGTGAGAGCACTATCTCTGCATCTCATAGATGTCTCCTGGGCCCTACAGCTGAACTCTGGGGAAAAAAGAAAAAATCCCTTGACTGGTACTGCATCCTGAGACTGGCACTGAAGTCTGTCTCGCTGTGATATCTTCTCACTTCCACCTCCACGAATGAGAATGTGTGTGTATGTGTGAGTGTGTGTGTGTGCATGTGTGTTTGTGTGTGTGTTAGTGTATGAGTGTATGAGCATGTATGTGTGAGCGTGTGTATGTGTCCGTGAATGCTTCTGTGTTTTTGCATTTTTATGTATGCATTTGCACACATGCATGTTCAGATGTGTTCATACATTTGTGCTCATGCATACATATGTTTGGTTATGTGTGCATGTATGTGTCTGTGAGAGCATGTGGGCATTTGTCTGTGTTTGCAGGTGTGCAAGTCTGCCTGTGTGTTTTCATGCAAGCATGTGAACGCGTGCGTGCGCCTGTGCGCGTGTAGGCGTACGTGCGCACGAGCGAGGTGTGTTACCCAGCTTTTAAGGAACACCAGCTTTGATTGGATGTGGCTCGCCCGGGCCCGGAGAGAGCAAGGTCACAGAGAGGTGAGCTTTGACAGGCGGGTGGAAGGCTCCGGAGAACCTGAAACCTGGCAGTAACCTGCCTCTCTCACTCATCAGACACACGGAAGAGCCTCGTGGGGTGGGGGGGAGGGGGGCTCTCAGCAGAGCGGGATGCGCCAGATGGGGGGAGGGGAGGGGGGGGTGGAGGGCGGCTTGCGGGAGGGTCTGTCTGTTGGCAGCACATTACAGGGCCGTAAAAGCGACCAGTTCCATCCTTTCTGCCCTATTTTATGTTATTTTTCATGTTTTATCTCCCATTTCGCTTCTTCCACTTCTATTTTATTTTGTTCCAGCTCCACTCAGGAAAATAACTTACATCTATATCCTGGGATGAGAGTAAAGCCACGCAGGCTCTTTCCTCTCTCTACCTCACTTTCCCTCTCTTTCCCCATCATACACTTTTTTCTCTTTATTTCCCTCTCTCTAAAATTCAATTTTTTCAAATTGAAATGTGATTTATAGGCATGAGAAGAAAAAAACTTGTGTTGCTAAAGCACTAAGATACAAAGCTGTTATGAACAGCAACACTTTGTCTCTACCTCTCTCCCTCTCTCTCGCCTTCTAAAACCCTGCTTGTTTAGTAAGCCAGCCCTTTTTCACCACTGCTGGGTTGAAAAGAGCTACAGTCATATTCAATTACAGTCAACAGCAACGGCAACGTTGTCTTCCACGCAGCCAGTTGTGACAATCTTGGCTGCTGTGGAGATAATTGTCGCCAGGCGAACTTTGGTTTCAGGAGATGCTTGGACAGCTGGGAAGAGTCAGGGTTCTGTTCCCCAGCCAGACGCAATTCCTCTTTCCCGCATCCACATGCTTGTAGGAATCTCCGCAGGTTCATTATTCATCTTGAGGAACGTCGCCAAGAGAAGGAGCTCAGGAGTGTTTTCTGGCACTCGGCTAGTTTTCTCGTTTTTATCCGGTGTGAATAACTCATTCCACATGCAGATTGGGTGGCTGTTCAGTACAGAGCCGGGCATTGTAACTCAGAGGCAGTGAGTTCAAAACCAAGGACTACTGTCGTGCCAATGGTTATTCACTTTATTTTTCCCTCGGGGACATTTTGACATCACAAATGATCCAATAAGGCACACAGTAGAAGTACAAAAAACCAAACACAAAACAATAAAATTCAATGAGACAATGCATGCAGTGTTCTGTAAAACAACTACGGGTGTAGGCCTGCTGGTCCTACTAAATATGGCATAGTACTAGCAATAAATGAGTCCTACGCAGTACAATTTTACCATGAAAATGTAAAGAATTAGCTGCTGAGTATCATCTCAGCTACCTTGCCTTGATGTATCCCAGGCAGAGCCAATCACAAAGAGGCAAGCCGCTCCATGCTTAGCTAACTAGCTGGGAATCGACTGAGAGCCAATGGAGCTGTGTTTTAGGAAAGGCCTCTAGCCGGGCCGCTGTGGCCTGGGTTTGCATTCCCGTGGCCTGCTGTCTTCAGCTTCAGTGCCTCACCGAATCCCCTGGGCCTCCGGAGGCCTGGACATCGCTCACCTGGGTATGCGTCTGTCTTACGCCGTGAGAGACGCTGACGCTGCACAGTTCTCAGGAGAGAAGGGGATTCTGGGAGCTGAAAAAGACAGAGGGTGTTTTTTTCCCCTGACTAATGAGGAAAAGCTGCAAGTCCTTTGAAGCGAAGGGGCAGCCGCCTCATCTCACAGCCAGTGTATCTCAGTGTATCACAGTCTGCTGCAAACTTGTTGGTGTTTTATGGAGTGAAACTTGTTCCTAGGACAGGAAGAATCTGATTGGCTGTCAGCCAGGTGCAGAAGTTCATTGGTGGATGGAGGAATGCCCTTGGCATTTATCATGCCCAACAAGGCATGCTAACTAGCAATGTAAGTCCTCATTGAGAAGAGGTGTACTTTTCCCTGAGGTTTTAAATGTGGAAATAATTGAAAATTTGCTGCCAGCTAAGCTAGCTAGAATGAATCATTATAATTTTGTTTATACTAGTCTGTGAGACTTTGCTGAATGTATAAAACCTGCCTTCTCTCTCCATGGATTGGAGTAAAGATGAGAGTAAGTTAGCAGACCTGAACAGTTAGACAGATACAGAAGAATGTAACCACGCCCTTCCACCATCCACCAATTACCTTGCACCTGGTTGACAACCAACCAGACTCTTTCTCTTTGTACTTACTGTCTGTATTCCATGCCAATAAGGCATATTTGAACTGTAGGAGAGAAAACAAGAGAGGGGGAGGGAAAGACAAAGAAATATAAGAGTGAGAGAGGCTGTATAAGAGAGAGGGAGAAAAAAAGAGAGTGTGAGAGTGTGAGACCTGAGATCCTCCTTCACTTGAGGAAGCCCATAAAAGAACGGGTAAACAAAAAATGTTTAAGTCTGTGTAAACGTGCAAAATGCAACATAATGCACCATAACACATTTCTGGTGGTGTATGTGAACCTGAGACATGTTAGGAGGTGTGGCCCCTGCACTGAAACCAGGATCAGATTCCCATTGATCTCTCATAACCTTTGCTTTGGCAGAGTAATATAAGGCCGGTAAAGCACCTTGTTATTGTAATTGGGAGAGAAAATGAATGACACAGAGAGAGGGAAGGAGAGAGAAAGATCATTTTTATTTTGAAATTAATGTTGTTGACTGACCTTTTACATCAACCAAATTCAGCTGACAAAAAAAAATCAGCAACAACAAAAACCACAATTGGTTGTTGTGATTAAGATTAATTTAAAGGTTCAAAGTATACAGATTAATCGAGTAATTATGTGTGTGTGCATTTGTGTGCGTGTGTGTGTGTGTGTGTGAGTGTGTGTGAGTGTGTGTGTGTGTGTGTGTGTGTGTGTGTGTGTGTGTGTGTGTGTGAGTGTGAGAGAGAGATCGAGAGAGAGGGAAAAAGAAGAGACCTGCACTTATATGAAATTGACTGTGCTTGGAAGTTTTATGGTATGTATGTATGTATGTATGTGTGTGTGTTTATATGTTTGTGTCCAGGCATAGACACATATATGCCACTCACGTACATACATAGATGTTGTGCAATAAACATGTAGAAACATGACTCATATTATAATTACATTACTCTTTATTATACTATTATGCTACTTTTGTTAAAAAAATGCCATACTACTATTTATTAAACAATTATATTACTGTTTAGAATTAATGCTATTGCTTTTGCTTTTATGTTTTAACATTGTTATTATTATACTGTATTATTATTCTTTTTATTATTGTACTGTAAATACAGCAATTTACTGTATTTTTGAAACATTGCATCCCAAAAGCACATCGCAAGCATTTGAACTGAAATTGAATTGAAGTGAGACAGACAGACAGACAGACAGAGACAGAAAGACAGACAGACAGACAGGCAGACAGAGACAGACAGAGACAGACAGACAGACAGACAGACAGGCAGACAGAGACAGACAGAGACAGACAGACAGACAGACAGGCAGACAGAGACAGGCAGGCAGACAGACAGACAGACAGACAGGCAGGCAGGCAAGCAGGCAGGCAGACAGACAGACAGACACTGAGGCCACTCAGAGAAAGGCCATCGCCTCTTTCTTATCCACACCCTGAGGTGCATCATGGGAGTAAGGTGTTGTGTTGAGAACGCCAGCGGGGTGAGCTGTGTCAGGGGTATATCCTGAGCACACACTGTGTCAGACCGTCCGCCTCACTCATGTTTAAGGAAATAAATAAACACTTCTGCAGTCATCAGGCCCAGTGAAATGCGTTTCACTTATCCTTTTTTGTTTGTTTTTGTAGTCATGATAATAAACTTAATTTTATCTGATAACATGATTTACTAGTGGAAACCCTTTTTATACAAAGACACAAGCAGCACAAAGCGCTCCACAGTGGAAGAAGAAAAAAACATTAAATCATTTAATACATTGATGATAAATTATTGACACATAAAAGCCATTTACTTTTAACAGTCACTTCTGTGGAGGCCTGTATAAAGTCGCTTTCATGCCCAGCCTTCTTTGCAGAATTGGGTGGCAGTGCATGAGCCACAAATGGATCTGTGATTGAGGGGTTTTCAGCAGATACCGAGCAACGTGATGCAGGAATGAGATTCAAAATAAAATGTAACCTTGCTGGGTAATGCTATCTGTGCTGGATTTTTTTTTTAAAGTACATAGTTTGTCAATGAAAAATAGCCCTTTACGCTGCAAAAATGCAATTTACTAAATTTTAATTATTGTGAGAGAATTATTATGAGAGAATTTAGCTTAAAACAAGGCGGTAAAATCCTTCTTCAGAAAATAATCTTAAAGCCATGAAAAGCAGAGTTGAGTCTGAATTTAATTCATAATGCCTAAAGTGATTTAATTTTTTTTTTAGAGGAAGCATGAAAACAGAATTAGTGTCTCTAAGCTATGATTGTCTGGCTTGTCTGTTTGTCTTTGATTGTTGGATTGTTTGAATTGAACTGGCTCTCTAACATTTGCTAATTTACCTTAATATGGAAAAAAAAAATCTTATGCCTCATGTTTTCTGAAGGAAATGAAAGAAACAGAATGTCTCGTCCCCTTCGGTGACTAGAAACTAAAATCCCTTTGGCATTTTCTGGAATTGGATTGCTTTGGTTGTGCTCCACTGTAGAATCGTATCCATTGTTGAGCAGAACCACGCACGGCATTGTGGGATTGAGGGAATGTTACAGCTCGGCTTTCATTCCTGGGGAGTGGAAATTCTTGTCATTATTCTCCCAGGCACAGCAATGATCCATCACCCCCGCTTGCTTTGTGACATCACCAGCCCTCCGCCCAGTCTCGGGGTTTGACAGAGCGTATCCACGGCGATAACGGTACAGCTATACCTTCAGCTTAATTGTTCCCAGCTGTGCTGGGAGTCAGGGTAAGGCCTGGTTTATATTTGTTGTTAAGGCCTGGAAAACTGGACCTGACCACTTAAAAGCCTCAAAACTGCTACTCCAGAGAAGAGGTAGAGAAACCCTTTCAGCCTAACATCTAACAAGCCACCCCCCCAGCCCCTGTCAGGGCCACAAACAGCCCATTCATTAACTAGTCAGGCCAATTACTGATAGACACTGGACAGCTTTCACTGGTAAATGGGATGTATACAGTAATGACTGGGGCTTGGACAATGGTGACCTTTGAGCCAATTACCCAGCTTTGGATACATTTTGTTGCCAGGTGTCTTGCCTCCCATCACAAGAGTAATGAGCCATTTTCTTGCCATGGATACTGGGAACTGGATATTAAAATGTATACATATATAGTAATGTCAGAGCTACAGTCTGAGTGAATATGAGTGATGAAAAGTACTCATTAACAGCAGGAATGGAACAGACAGCTGTGCAAGCTCATACTGCAATATTGATCTTCTGCAGTAGCCCTGAGTGTCAGAGTATCACAAGCAAAGGTGGGTTCACTGCTCTGTTTGAACTCTACTCCTGTGTGTATGTGTGTTTTTATATGTGTGTGTCTGTTTAGGTGTCTGTGTGTGTGTGTTTGTGTGTGTGTGTATCTCTGTGTGTATCTTTAACTCTGCATACATGTGTGCATGTGTGTTTTTGTATGTGTGTCTGTTTAGGTGTCTGTGTGTGTGTGTATTCACGTGCCAATATGTATGTTTTTGTATGTGTGTGTAGCTCTCTGTGTGTATATCTAGCTCTGCATACGTATGTGTGTGTGTGTGTTTGTGTGGGCAGAGAGGTGGGTATTTCCTTTGTCCCAGCTATTACAATCTAAATGCTGCACAGAGTGGATGGAGTCTGGTTTACACCTTAATACCCAGGCAGAGGCGAGACAGAAAAATGGCCATGTGGTTGAGTGGAGCATGAAGTATCAGACTGAAAGCCACTGCACAGAAAGGTCCAATAAAGAGCCAGTGCTTGGTCTTTACATTTATATTACTGACCAATGAATATTTTAGGAGATATCTGGAGCATACAAGCTCCCAGGATGTCTCTTAGCATTGTCTTGTAGAGTGATGCAAAAACCTGGACTAGGAACATTCCTTGGTGCATAGAATCCAGCTTCTAAAACACAGTGTGCTACCATATGAAGCATGGAGACAATTGGGCCCAGGGAATGGCCATACCTGATATTCAATGAAGGCTAGAGCACACCTGAAAGTTAAATACAGATGCGATATTTCTCAGGTCATATTACAGATTATGGTGCATGAAGCATGGTGCAAAATACAAATATTCCTCAGAAATGGTGTGTGTTTTTAGCAAAAAAAAAAAAAAAAAAAAAGTAGATGGCACTATGTAGCTCTGGGCAGATATTTACTGTTTTCTGGGCTAATGCTCACACCAGTGTGACACCATTCCCATTACTTTGTTTTACAGCCAGTGGAAAAGCTGTGGGTCAGCTTGCCGTTTATTTCCATGTATCAAAAAGGCTTGAAAAGTGTGCGCATCCAACAAATGTGTTTGCAGGTGCTAGATTGGGGATGAATAAAATCAAATAGTAAAATATCTGCACGCTGCACAGTCCCCTTCTGTAAATGTCGTTTAAAGACATGACAGGACAAAAAACACATTAAGACTGCCACCCAGCCTGTATTTCCTAGGAACTGTGCCCTCTGTCCAGGAAACATTCATTCATTTCTTCCCAAGAGGCGAAATGTCCCAGATTTTCATCTCTTCTGATTCACTTTTGGCGTGAAATTATACCCACAATGCAACTGAATCTCCTTTTCCTCACTCAGAAATGAGCCTGCATGACACCCCCCCCCACCCCCATCCCCCAGTCCACCTGCCTTTTCAAGATGGAGGTGGCAACCAATTTGAGTCTAGCAACCCTCATCAACCCTCACACTTCATGACCCCATTTCTTAATCACATGCTTTTATGTTGCTGGTAATTTTGGCAGATGCAGCAAATTTGCCCTCGATGTAAGCACGTGTATTGTGATGAGTTAATAACTGCTGATCTATGTTTTGTAGTTGACATTGTACCTGCAGATTCAATGTCAGAGGTAAACATGGCAGGCGGACGGTCGGATCTGAGGGAGGCATCCGGCTTTTAATGGTATCAGATACAAAGCCAGTGGTCATGACGGCTGGCTGTCCCACAGAGTGGGGCATTACTGGCCCTAGTGCTACCCAGGGAGGGAGGGCTTTATAGGGCAGGACTACCCCTGTCCCATTTGCATGGGTGATTTCATAATGTGATGTCTCCCCTGGAGCGGTAGCTGGCTTATGACTAATTTAATTGGCTGAGAGCTTTGGTTTTTAGCTTAGTGGGCCTTATGTGCCTTCTGTGGTGTTAGCTGCTTGGGCATTGGTTTGCAGGTCAGAGCTGTTCCATTTGTTACACTCGAAACATGTGGAGTGGAGCTTGTCTTCGCTGAACTTAGATTTTGTGGATACAGCCAGTGCAATTTATTTAAGCAATTTCAGTAGAAACATTTTCAGACAACTGTATGGGTTTGGAGGGATTTATTGTAAGAATTGTTTAGGAGCAAGGACATTATCAGCTGGTTTTGGGCTTGGAGTCTGCGAGGGGGGGAGGGGGGGGAGGAGGGTTGTGCTTGTTCACACAGGAGAAGAGGACCCCCCTCCCCCAGAAAGAGAGGGTGGAGATGGGGAGGGGGTGGGATGCCAGAGATGTAGGGCAGTATAGGAGATGAAATTCGTGGCGTTTTAACACTCGTATGGAGACCCCGTAACAGGTTAAAGGGGTTGTCTGAAAATGATTCTCCTTAACGTTGCTTTGACAAACTCCAATTAACGTGCGCCTGCAAGAGGGATACGTTAACGACAAACCCATTTAAAGAAGATGGTTGTTGAAGTGACACTGATGAAGAACATGTACGCCATAAATGCATTTTCCTCCATTAAATATTTTAGTCAAGTCATTGCTGTAAAACAGAACTAAAGTATATGGGTAAGACTTATGTAAAAATCATATGAATTTGACATGTGAAATGGCCCCAAAAACATGATACATGAACCGTTGTGAAGTAAATCTGGCATCATGGGATTACATTATCTAAATGTATGATAGCATTTGGTAAATATTAAGACTTGCTTAGCATACATGTGAATCAAACGTGAGCAGTTCCAAAAAAGCATGTGATTCAAAAGAGAAGATATGAAATGGGAATTTTCCATAAGGGAACATAAAGGAATTAATAATGAGAAACATGTTCCCCAACTACTTAATTCCATTCAGACAGAGAAACAAAAGTGAGGAGCAGGAGGAGGAGTGACAATGTGCCAGACAGGTGGTGGACTTGTTTTTCAGTCTAAGTACACAGTGCACCTAATTTGACATGACAGACACAATTAATTTCCCTACTCCTCCAATCAATCTCGGCCCATGTTTCTGCATCAAAGCGTCCTCGCTCATTTTTCTTTTTCTTTTTTTTTTTTCTTGTTGTTGTTTTGAAAACAGAGCTGAAAGCGATTATCTCGAGGCTGATGTGTACCTGACAGTGACGTGAAGAGAGGGAGGACTGGGGTTTGGAGGCGAGGTGACGCACCCCTGGATCCTACACAAATTAGGTGTGCTGCATCCCTGCACTGGCCTTGGGGATCTTAACCTGCCTCCATCTGTACG
>JAFBMS010000102.1:29712441-29799941 GCA_019788955.1 Albula glossodonta
ATGAACAAGCAAAGAGCTAATGCTACCCACTGCTCTGGTTCACTAACACACGCATGCTTTTGACCACCTCAGAGTCATGATTCATTAAACACAAGGGGAGACTGTTTGCTGTAATTGTTGTCTGGTGGTGTTACTTAACTGCTGTGAAGTGGTGAAAATATAACACTGGTGATCGTCTCATGAGCTCCATTTGACTGGAATTCTGGAACTCAGCTGCCAATCATTGACTCGTTTTGGACCAATCAAAAAATGCTTTGATATCCACACCCAATAGGTCTATTGGTCCAAATCATTGGTCCAATGAAACCTCACTCTCTAATCACTAACCAACACCCCCAAGGAGACGGAAGGGTTAAAGGTTGAGAAATAGAGGAGGAGAAGAAGGAAGAGAAAGCAGAGCAGAGGTAGGAATACAAAGGTATGAAGTTAATACAGTGCTTGATTCTCTCTGTTCTACTGAGAGCCCTGGCAACACAACATCTTATGGAATGTTGCCGTTCGATAAACACTTTCATGGTTGGTCTGAGCATCATATTGAAATGAAACATACCAAAGTGGCAATTCTTTACATGCAATATGTGCTACTGGATGTCCAGACTGCCAAGCATCAAAGTGTTGAATTTTCTGTTTTCAGATCAAACACATTATTCCTTCCAATACTCTTGCTGGATATCTATTTCATGGATTATGTGTTAGTGGTTATCTCCACCTTTCTCTGAAAGGGGTCATTCCTTGCAAAACAACAGGACAAGGACAGGGCTCATGGCCATGTCAACACGATTGTCCCAGTGGTAGCGCCCCCTAAAGGCCTAAAAACACACCTGTGATACGCAGTGGAGAATATCAACCAAACATCTTGATTCCCATGTGATTAATGGCATTTAAGGCTCTCCAGTTTGGAATTTCCTGCCTTACTGGGGGAAAATGATGGTCAGTGATCTGTCCCAGCATTCGGTTGTTATAACTTTTCCTCCAAATGGAGATTTCAGTGCTGGCCAAACATAATTACTGTGTGCAAACATCTCTGTCAAGAGCAGGACTAAACTCTCCATTTTTGTTTTTAACATCAATTCCAAGGGACTTAATGGCTAAACAGAATTACCTCCTCCGTGTTTGTGTCTCAGAGGAGTCTTAAACAGCGGACAGTTTAAGCAATATTATGGTGTTTAGCCTTGATTTTGACAGCTTAATAGCTACCTCTGTTGAAAAAAGCTTTGGATGAGCTGGTCAATGTCATAATGTAACTACCACCACCTCAGTGTGTCCCTTTGATGACAATTCAGTAGTTTCCTCTTTTAAAAATGTAACTTTCATCCAATCAGGGCCAATGCTTGTAACCCTGCCCAATAGTTGTGACTGAGAATGGATTTTTGTGTTTAGTAGAGTTCCAAACTTGTCTCCTTCATTACCAGCGATGCCTGGTTGTCTGGCAACATCTGACTCAGCCCAGTAATTAATTTGTAAATCGAGACGTCCTAGAAACCTGGTCAGTGTGGATACAGAAAGAGGTGAAGGAATGCACAGGTTATGACGTCTTTTACACAAACGTCTTTAACCACTTCTGGATCAACACCGTTATACAAGCAACAGTCTATAAAACGTTTTTAAATGGCTGTTTTGTTTGCCCAGCGTTGCAATATTGTTTTTTTTAAATGATTGTTTTCTTCCATTTATATATCATAGATTTCCTTTCACTTCCTTTGCTCATGATTCCAGTGTTGTAGCAGTATTTATTTAAAAAATAAATCATTTTCTTTGATATTCATGTCCATGAGCCAAAATATATTTTACACCTAAAAAATCAAACAGCAAAGAAGCAATTCCTTCTGTACTTTATTCAATCCTATTCTAAGCTGGATCACTGACCTTTCAATAATTGACCGACCTGCGTGTATCTATCTATCAAGCAAAATTAAGACTTCAATACCACACTGTGTTTGATATGGAGGCCCTCACACTGCATCGCCAATGAGGGCCTAACAAGATCCAGATGTCTATTTCTAATTGAATTTCTTTTGTATATTACATAAAAAAATCTGATTCATATGCATTCATCAGAGAGAACCAGGCTCATCAAAATTTTCCACCTCTGTGGCCCCCCAATGGGAGAGTTCATCCAAGACTCAGTGCATGCACGCTCACAACCTGCAAAACACACCTGCACACACAACTGCACACAAACACCTGCATGTATGCATGCACGCTCACACTCACACACACACACATACATACCTGCAAAACACACCTGCACACACAACTGCACACAAACACCTGCATGTATGCATGCACGCTCACACACACACACATACATACCTGCAAAACACACCTGCACACACAAATACACACAAACACCTGCATGTATGCATGCACGCTCACACACACATACACACACACACACATACATACCTGCAAAGCACACCTGCACACACAAATACACACAAACACCTGCATGTATACACACATACGCACCTGCACACACACACACACAAATACACACAAACACCTGCATGTATGCACACATACACATACATAATCTCTCTCAATACACATACTTTCACACAAACACACACACACACACACGCACAACTTTAAAGCAAACCTGCATGCACACATTCAGAAATACACACAAACATCTGCGTACATACAAGAACATGCATAAACATACCAACAAAACAAATCGACATGCACAAACAAAATGCACACACTCACAAAATAAGTGCAACGCCATACAAAACTCACATGCACACATGCATACACACCCACACAGCTACAAAATTTGCGAATGCTTGCCAAAAGACTTTTGAATCAAGTGCCATATTATCAAAAAATGCAATGTTTCATGGCTGGATACAAAAACGCAAAATCGATGAGCTTCTCCACTGGCCTATTGGCTCGTTTCCCAGACAAGATAGACTTTTTTTACTGACTGAAGGGGTTTATAAATAGCTCAATCTTGAATTCAAAAAGAGAAGACCTAAAATATGTCAATTTGTTTTAATCATGTTGTATGTCTAAAACTGCAATACAATATTTTCTTTCACCACGACTAAACAAAGGATACAGTCAGCTTGCTGAGCCAAGCCCCTGCTAAATTAGCCTGTTGTCTCACCACCTGAGAGTGATGACATTCTATACATCCAGTCAAATCTCCATAGCAAAACACACACACTGTACATAATTAAAACCCACAGCAACATAAACTAACACTCACGCTAACACAGTGCAAAACAAATCTCCATGGCAACACACTAACACTGTACATTGCCAGCTCCCATGGCAACACACACTTGGACCATATAACTAACATCCACAGCAACACATATTAACCCTGTATATAACAATTCTCCATGGCAACACACACTAACACTGTACATGGCCCCATGGTGACACACTCTTGCACTACACTACATAGCCAGCCTCCACACCAACACACCAGTGATATCTATTTCTTTGTTTTTTCATTGTTTTTGGTTCTTTTTTTTTAAGTTTATCTATAATCATTTTTTTCAAAATGTCATGTTTTGAAGCAGGTTTTTGTGAGAGTGATAAATATACAATATGATTTTCCTTCTACAGCACACAGTATATCTAAAAAGTAAATATTGATCACTCCCAAACTCATCTGCTTTATCACCAACAGAGCAAAGGTGCTCTAGAGGTGCACCCCCTCTTCCAAAGCACGGGGCCGGTATTTATGGCCGCTGTACTTCCCCATGTTCATATCGTTATTTATCACTCTGACCTCCTTGGGCTGCTATTAGAGTCAGGTAAGGCAACCGAGAGCAGCGCAGATTCATGGTGTGGGCCGGACACGGTTACAAAGAGCAGGCAGTCACATCGATTTCTCCCTCTCCCCCTCTCTCTTTTCCAGAAACTTCAGTACAGTATGGAGGATGGGGGGGGGGGGGCAGAGGTCTCAGGATGCCCTGTTTGTGCACTGCTGGTTTTACCTTCCAGCAAAGAAAAGCTGAGTAAATATCGTTTGGTAAATATTGTGTAGTAGAAATGGATATTAAAAATAAGCAATTTGGCAGATGAGCATGTTCTAAGCAAAAAAGTAACGTGAAGTGATTTTTATTTTTAGTTTTTTCTCCCATGCGTGATGGCAGCCTTGTTAAGGGCCCATTTGACTTGGTTTGAAAATGGTGTTGCACTGAAAGATGTCAGTGAAAATAGTATATGAAACTACAATCTGACTTCATCTTAACACAACTTTCCACATGTCATTGTGCACACTTTTGCATGCATTACAGTTGTGACATAACTATGCTGTTTGTAAAGTTATTTAACACATGAGGGGGCTTTCGTTTTTTGTTTCTGTATCTGTGAACTCTTACATCACCACTCACTGTTTGCATTTTATTCGTATTCCTTCCAGTTATATCAGGAAGTGAGTTAGGCTGGGGTCAACTTTTAAAGCAGTAGCAGTCTGATCATGTTTACCTAACATGGCAGTTAACAATGTTAGGTAAAAAATAGAATTTATGATGACGTTCTGGTGGCAAATTTTTTGACATAACGATGTCAGCCATTTGCATTAGAAAGCAGGCGGATGGAATGTTGTCTCCTTTGTACTTTCTAAACCCCTCCTTATATTCATCGCAGTAGCATGCTTTAGAAGTGCTGCTTATGAGGTAGGCATAACAAACACTCATGAAGATGAGCGCACATGTTGGACAGGCATAATGTTGTAAAGCTCTGATAGAATCAGTTATATTAATTGATATCAGAGTATTATAAAGGCTTTATTCGTGAGCGTGATAATGTAAGTAGCATTCTGTAATGAGTACATTTCAAGCTTCATGTTTTGGCTGATGTAGTTATACAACATCACAGAGTCTTATACATGGTAGATTTACAGATATCACTGAAATTGCAAATCGCCAAGCTCAACAACTGCATTCCCTTCTTTAATTTTAGTACTTTGATTTCAAGCTCAATTACCACACTTCACTGTAGAGCGGAATACAAAATGACACTGTATATGGCCTATTCAGTTTGTGGTTTCAACTGTATTACTTGGAATGATCATTGTTTTAATATGTATTTATTCTTTGGGAAGCATAGGATTTCCTCATCATTTTCAGTTAATGCTCCAATCAACAACTGGCCGGCCTATGTCAAATACACAGTCACTTAAAATGTGTTTCATTATGGGAGACTTCACATTGCGTTTCCATAGAGTGTCTAACGAGATCCAGATGTTCACATATAATTGGATTGCCTTTGTGGATTACTTTTAAAAAATCAATTTCACATACATACATCAGGGGCAACCAGGCGCAGCAACTTCTTACACTTCTGTGTCCCCATGGGAGAGGAGTCTTCATTTCCACTCACACATACACATGCACTCACACACACATATACACTTACGCACACTCACTCACACATACACTTATGCACACTCACACACACACTTATACACTTATGCAAACTCACACACACATACACTCAAACACACACATATACACTTATGCACGGTCACACACACTTATACACTCACACACACATATACACTTATGCACACTCACACACACATACACACACACACACACTTATACACTTATGCACACTCACACACACATATACACTCAAACACACACATATACACTTATGCACGGTCACACACACATACACTCACACACACATATACACTTACGCACACTCACACACACATACACTCAAACACACACATATACACTTATGCACACTCACACACACATACACTCAAACACACACATATACACTTATGCACGGTCACACACACACATACACTCACACACACATATACACTTACGCACACTCACACACACATACACTCAAACACACACATATACACTTATGCACACTCACACACACACTTATACACTTACGCACACTCACACACACATACACTCAAACACACACATATACACTTATGCACAGTCACACACACACTTATACACTTATGCACACTCACACAAACATACACTCAAACACACACATATACACTTATGCACAGTCACACACACACTTATACACTTATGCACACTCACACACACATACACTCAAACACACACATATACACTTATGCACAGTCACACACACACTTATACACTTATGCACACTCACACACACATACACTCAAACACACACATATACACTTATGCACGGTCACACACACACATACACTCACACACACATACACTTACGCACACTCACACACACATACACTTATGCACACTCACACACACACTTATACAATTATGCACACTCACACACACTTATACACTTACGCACACTCACTCACACATACACTTATGCACACTCACACACACACTTATACAATTATGCACACTCACACACACTTATACACTCAAACACACACATATACACTTATGCACAGTCACACACACATACACTCACACACACACATACACGCAGATACACTTCTGCACACTCACACACACATACACACACACATATACACGTATGCACACTCTCACATACATACACGCTCAAAAATATGTACATATGCACACTCACACACACTCATACACACACATATACACTTATGCACACTCATGCACACACACACACACACACACACACACACATGCTCATGCACACACACACACACACACACACACACACACACTAGCGCAGAAACATGATCACATACATGCCCATACACATGTTCACACACAGACACTCAAATATATATGTATGAACACATACATGCACATTCAGATTCACACATAAACACACATACATGCACATTCAGATTCACACATAAACACACATGCATGCACATTCAGATTCACACATAAACACACATACATGCACATTCAGATTCACACATAAACACACATACATGCACATTCAGATTCACACATAAACACACATGCATGCACATTCAGATTCACACATAAACACACATGCATGCACATTCAGATTCACACATAAACACACATGCATGCACATTCAGATTCACAAATAAACACACATACATGCACATTCAGATTCACACATAAACACACATGCATGCACATTCAGATTCACACATAAACACACATGCATGCACATTCAGATTCACACATAAACACACATGCATGCACATTCAGATTCACACATAAACACACATGCATGCACATTCAGATTCACACATAAACACACATGCATGTACATTCAGATTCACACATAAACACACATGCATGCACATTCAGATTCACACATAAACACACATACATGCACATTCAGATTCACACATAAACACACATGCATGCACATTCAGATTCACACATAAACACACATGCATGCACACAGTTACACAAACAAACGTATTTACACATTAACCAAAACACACACACACACACACACACACAAACACACACAGATATTCCCACATTAGTATGCATGGACTGTAACAGTTTTTGTGGTTACAGCCAGATTCTTAAATTAAATAAATGCAAACATAGTTTTTCGTCTGCATTATAAATTGTAAAAATTCACAGATAATTGAGAGCAAGAAATGAAATCTATATCCTGTTCACTGAAGCAGCAGAAGAATTGCCCTATTGCAGGAATTACAATAACTATGAAAATTGCTGTACACCTACAATTATGGATATTTTTTTTTAAATGGTAAACAACATATTTCTCATATCTTGATAACTGAACTTTGAGGGCATCCATCTGAATAGGCCTCTATCATGAAAAATGAAAACTCTTCTTGCCCCATTCCGTTTGAAGCAAAACCGTTTCATTCCAATCAGAAACAAATAATTTCCAAGCCAGTGAGTTTCAAGCAATAAAAAACCAAACCAAAATCTCTGGCTTATGAAAATCCTCAATCAAAACTCCTCCATGTCTCAGCGGACAACAAGAAAGTAAAGCATGTGCAAGCCTTTCACATTTATTTACTTTTAGACTAGCTCTGAAAAATATACATACCACTATTATAAATACTTAATTTTTACAATATCTGTTTTCTGTAATCTCAGTAAAGATATAAGAGGAAAATTGAGAGGTTTTGTTCTCATTCATGATAGGAATAAGATTTTCTGAAGTACATGGGATCACTCAATACTGACATTCTAAAAAGAATGTCTTCGCAGTTTTCATTTGAACTTCCTATTAATGTAATGTGAAAGAAATATGTATGAGTTAGGAGAGGTGGGGGAAAGGAATAGATTCCACCACAGAGACCAAAAATGAGAAATAAAATCTAATGTGTCAGTTTGCGAGGATATTTGAAGGCCAGCCGCCCAAGTAACCTAAATGTGACAATTGGATGAAAATGATTTAAGAATATAAAAGATAAAATAATAATTTGGATTCTTACCTGGGATGGTTTAATGGCTGTCTACACCATTCACACTGACAGATAAAGGATAGTCTTAATCTAACACCCAGCACAACATATCTGTATCAAAGCTGAATACAATCTGAGATTGGATTAATGGTCTAAATTTATTAATGAATTAAAATCATAATACATCATAATAAAATAATAATTCAAAATATTTACTTGATATGCCATTCAAGTTAAACAGAGTCACAGAAACATGTTTTACATTATGAATCACGTATAATGTGTTCATAATGTGATACATTTCGTACTTTGAGTTTGTAGTAGAACTTTGAATTAAAATGGATGTTTTCATGTTCTAATGATCTAAGCCAGTCATAAGTGAGCCCTAACCTCCACTTCCTAATGCATGAACTGTGACAAGAGGTTGCTTTTAAATTGAGGGCATTAGCACTCTGCTAAAATTCACATTGTCAATTTACGCGAGTTTAACAGGGGTTGTATGTACTCTAGTAGAGGTGAGTTAACAATTTACTGTGTATTTACAAACCAAACAGAGAAGGCTGTGTTTTTTCTGATGTGCTAACAGTGACATGGGGTCACTTCAAAGCTAATGCACAGCTGAACTACTGCACTTCTCTGTGAGTCATTTTGAATCTGACGTGTCTGCCGAATGAGTTTGAAATGTGAATGTGAATGTACCGCGAGTGCTTAACCGCCTACTTTAAATGACATATCTTTGGCCTGGATGTAGTGAAAATGTGCAGTTTAATTCTTTACCTCACCCAGATCAGTGATCACAGACATTAACTTGTCACATTGTGTTTAAGTGGTAGAGAACTAGCATTTACATTTGTTTTTAAGTCTGAGTTGAGAGTAATGCTTGTCAATTTGAGTCAGAGTAATGGGTAATGTTTGTTTAATCCAGGCCTGAGTCAATTTGAGTCAGAGTAATGGGTAATGTTTGTTTAATCCAGGCCTGAGTCAATTTGAGTCAGAGTAATGGGTAATGTTTGTTTAATCCAGGCCTGAGTCAATTTGAGTCAGAGTAATGGGTAATGTTTGTTTAATCCAGGCCTGAGTCAATTTGAGTCAGAACTAATGTGTAGGTAATGTGTGTTGAATCTGAGCCTTAGTCCATTTGGATGAGACTTATGGGTAATGTATGTTGAATCTGCATAGAAATGAGGTTGATAATTGAGGATAAAAAGGGATCATTTGGTGTTTCTGATTCAATACCGAAGGGGTGGCTTTCTGCGTGTGGTTAGGAGGGTTTTTTGGCTGTGTCTTGGAGTAAAAATGGGAAATGTTTGACTTGAGAGTGGATTTTGCTGTGAAGTTACAGTGATGAGTAAGAGTGAAAAGGCACATTATTTTGATGAGACAACTTTGTGTTTGTATGAACAATATACACCTTTTTGACACATGGGCTTTTATTCAGAAGGCAAAGCCTAGTTAGAGCTGTGCTGCAATACGAATTAAACATTGCCATCAATTTCAATCTCCTCCATCTGTTTGTCCAACTGCACATGGCATAGTTTGCATTTTTATGTGTAAGTCCCTTTGCTCAAAGATACACAATCTGTGCCCTACATGGTATTTGAGCCTGCAACCCCTGAGTTACAAATCCAGCTCCTTAAACACTATACATTATTATACTATACATGCTCTCTTGATACATAGTTATAGTAAATAAAACATTTTATACAATCAATTTTAACAAAACATGATGAATAATTTCTATTATTGAAATTTATGCACTATTGACAATAATTTATGCTCTATTGACAAAGGCAGAGCAAAGGTACCACAAAAAAGTTATCATCTGGCATTATTGATTTTTGTGAGATCAGATGCCAATAAGCAATCAATGTCACTTGACAAAAATGGATTTAGCTGGGAGCAAAAGGTGGGGGACCTTGCTTAGATGTACTTAGATAAATACATAATTTGAAACAACTCATCAACTCCTTACATTTAAAAGTAATGACGCATTTTTAAAAAATACTGTATTGATGTGAAGCTGTGGTGTGTGTGTGTATGTGTGTGTGTCACCATGACCTTCCATGCACTGAAGATCTCTGACACTGACTTGATTCTGGGTTGTGGTCAGCCAGACCAATATAACAGCACCAAGCAGGCTACTGCTAACGTGCTAACGCTCTGTAAAAGGATTCATGAGGCTGAGCTATGAAAACTCCAGCCCAACAATGATGGATAATGAGCCCCGTGGGCTGCACACTAAGGACCCCTAATGGAGCCCCCCAAGGAAAGCGCCTGATTACTGTCTGACAATTTCCTCTGAATAAGGAGTGGGTGGTGCCCCTGAACGATCACCCCGGGCCAGCGTTCAGCCTCCTGTCATTTTGTGACTATAATGCACCCATGTGGATTTGCCAGTGAAGTATGTATAGATTTATTTATTTATTTAAATTGTATTAACCGAACTGGATCTCTTAGATTGCGTTATGCTGTCGACATTAATTTCACTGCAGTGCATGCATACAGAGAACTTGGGGCTCGTGGACCTGGGGCTTCATTTCCGTTCTCATAAACATTATTGAGGGTCTTCCTCAGAAGACAGCTGTGGACCGCTGGTGAACTGCTCATTTGACATTAAAAGAGCCTTCACAACGCAGAAGAAGTGGTGAATTTGCTTCAGGGTACGCATTTGATCACGTTTGAACCACATCAACATTGCAAAGACTCACATGTTATAAACCAGTATATGGTCATTAGGGTTGACTGAACAGAGGTGGAGCTGTCAATCACTGACTTTATGATCCAATCAAAATGCTTTTCTCTGCACAGCCAATGCTAAATTACCCATTAGTCCAAATCACTGACTAACTGATATTATGTGGTGGCTCCTTCTGTTTTGTTCAATGAAACCTCACTCTCTGTCCTCACTCCCCGTCCCGTCCTTCATAATAACAGGTCGGGCCTTCATAAGTAAGCATTAGTGTATCAGCAGAATACATCTCCAAAGGCTGAGCAGAGTTTTCCTACCTCAGAGTTTTGAGCCTTGAAACGATACTGCCTGAGTGATTTTTTTTAGTAAAAAAAAAAAAAACAACAACTTGTATCTCCGTTTTTGAGTTTGATTCATGAATAGAAAGGTTGCATCATCCGTTTTGAACTGTTTATTGTTCATTCAATGGCTGTGTGAGTTATACAGTTCAGTCAAGGAGATTTGGTTAGGTTTGTGTTGATATATAAAGTAAGTGTCGTTTATTAATTTTGGATGAAGGCTCTTTCGTTGTTTCTTTTTGTACCTTCAAAGGTACAAAATGCTGAGGAAGCACAGCAAATACATGGCTAAATGGAATGATAGCCATGGCTGAAAAATCTGTCAAACCCCCACCTCCTCCTAATGACAGATAGAAAAGCATAACCAAGCAGATGGAGACTGAGGTGGGGTCGGCAAGCTAAAATCAATAGCAAATTGTCTTGCAGCATAGCAGCTTTTGTTCTGCTATAGCAAGAACGCTTGACCTGGAATTTAAATAGACTGACATATCTCTCTAAAACACTGTTGTCACTGTTTGATTGGTGTAAACTTCACAGATGCCAAAATGGCACAGCAGTAGATTCGGCTGTCTGTCAGACTCGGGTTTCCGCACCTGAGCTGGTTTCATTTCATTTTCTTCCAAACAGGATGTGACTGAAAGTTGTCTAACATGCTACTGTGCATACTGTACTCACCGAGAAACAGGATCTAAAAAGTACCAAAAGACGGTTCTTTGCTCCTAATCATTGGGGTATCTATACTACATAGAGCCAGTACCATAGACAGCTTATTAAGAATCTGCCGTTATGGTCTTGGGAATGACTAGTTAATTTTCCGATACAGGACCACAATGTTCTCCTATGAGTATAAGCAAAGAACTGCGGTGAAAGCCTACTTTCTTCATGAGAAAGTTCTTTTCATTTTATAAAAAATATGACGTTTTGAAGATTGTAAGGCTTTTTTTTTTTTTACTAATATTGGTGATATTCAATATGTAGAATTCAAGGATTACTCAAATATGCATTCATTTAGGGGAAGGTTTGAGGATAGTAAAATACTTTAAAGCCAGACTATAAAAAATGATGCTCATTCAGTTCTGATATTTTCTTTTTCTGTCACATATAATGAAAATCATCTTTTCTGGAAAATGTAATCTTTCACTGAAAATGTTCACATCTTCATATTTCAGCTGCAAATTGATGCGGCGCTCCAGGTTTGGAACACAGAAGCCTGCCTGCCGTAAATCAGCGGAAACTCAATTGCTTTGTGCGACTCAGGCCAATGATGGCACAAGCGGTCTCACAAATCACTTTCCGTAATGGGCACGGCTGTCTAGAGCTGCCAGTCACAAGCTCATTCAAAGCACTCCAAAAAAAAAAAAAAAAAAACAATAAATGAGCAATAAATGTTTGGACAACAAACGCTATGAACGCTCTTGTCAAAGCTCATATTAAAGCGATGCAACGTGTAAATGACAATGGGATGACTGAGTCAATCCATGCCTCATGTTTAATTTTGTTATTCATTCATGAATGCCATGGGAACAGGGCTGGAGAAGTAGCAGTTGTTTTAATAAAAAATACAGTACAGGTGGTCTCATCGAGATTAATATTTCAAGGGGGGGGGGGCGGAACAAAGGGTCACCCTATTTCATAACAGAGTGTGGCACGATGCCCACATCGCCCTAATGAACCGCAGTTCTGGGCCGAGTCTCTTCCGTCTGGAGCTGCACGCCAGCTTTGAACAGGGCGCTGAAGGGGCATCGCGTGCCATCACGGGCGTTGTCATTAGCAAAGCCTTGAGAATAATTGGTCGTGACATTACCAGGGAAAACATTAACTGAGAGAAACTAATTTACATGCATTGGTTCATTTACTTTTACAGTCGATGGGGGCTCTCTGGCCCGCTAAGCTTCATTTGTATTCATTTTAACTCCAAGGATATGGACACTATTCTTTTTATTATGGACTTGGAAACACAGAAAACATTTTTGGATTGACCAAGCAATCAGGAGAAGAAAATCTGATTTGATGTGATGCAGTCTGCATGAGGGGAATTTGTCTTTCATCATTATTATATTTTTAAAGAAAACGAATAAGCAATTTGCTGTGGTTCTATTTCCTCTGGTCCCCTGTGTTTCCTGTGTCAAGGCAAAACATTGCCATCATGTTAGGGTTGACAGTCTCAATGCATTTGCTGGGTCACTAGGATTTTTAAAACATCTTAAAACATCCTCCACCCCCTGATCATTTTTGAAATAAATCTAGTAAAACTGAAAATTATAAACCACTAACTCTACAAACCAAACATTTGGGGTTCTTTAACATTTCACCATGGCATTTCTTGAAGATATCGGTTTTCTTCTACAGATATATGTTGTGTCAATCAGACAGTTCAGCCACACAGTTAAGTGAGAATTCATTTAAGGGGAGTGTGCCTTAACCAAACCCAATATGGTGCAATGGCCTTTTTAAATCCACCAGAACGTCTGGTGCAAAATGACACCGTTAATGACCAAGCAGTTAGCTAGCATGAGGTGATGCAACTAACAAGCTTAATACTGTATCCTGGGCTCAAAAACAATCACAAATTTATATTCTCTGCATCAGACGAGATTGAGCAAAGCCCCTTCTAACCAGAGTTAAATCGGTCAGTCTTTGATGAAGTTTTAATGGCACTGCAGCTATACACTCAGAATAAATCCGTTATTATGAGAGTCTTTTGATTCCCTTTCAGCATGGCACCATCACTGTAGATTTCATCCCAGATCAGCCTGACAACATTCATGCATTTTTTTTTCCTTTCTCTAAAATAATTGGGCTGGACTCATTTAATCAATCCTGTGTCTCTACTGGAGTACTCTCCCCAATTAAGCATTCCAATCTAACGACATACAATTTTTATCCTGCTCTGAAAATGCTCATTTGCAGGACTTCTGTCAGAGGTTTTAGAATGGCTTTCACCATTCAAATGTGGAAGGGAAGGGAAAAAAATATTTTCTTTCTATACAGATAAAAACAAAATTGTAACCGAACACATACGTACAATATTTACCATGTGTAAATATAAGAACATGAGAAAATGAGATGGAATGATGTTGACAGCAGGCCGCTCCACTTAAATAGAGTCAACATTTATTCACAATCCAATACAGAGTATCCAGTACTGCAACAGGCCTAGACTTCAAGGGTCTACTAGGTGACTTAGCGAGTAGTTCCAAGGATTACCAATTCTCTGTTCAAAACAGTACTCCCTCATATCAGTTATGAACTCAACTTACGTTTACCTTATTTAATTACCTTGCCCCCATTCTATGCCCCAATGATTTTCAGACAAAATTTGTAGGTGCAAACACGTGAACATATATCGTGTACTGGACCTTTATCTGAACTGCACTCAAGGTCTAACCACAGTACGCAAGCCAAAATACAGAATCCCCACTAAAGAAATAATATACTTATTAAAATTAAAATTAAAATACTTCAGAAGCAACCAGAACAGCAACTCTGTGGAACAAGTAGGCCAAGGCTACGAGAATAAATGATTTTATGACTCCATTCATTCATTCTTTCAGGAGCTTTTCCATGAATCAGATTTCAAAGCTTGAGTCATTTGCATTCCCTGGAGTAAATTTAGCCCATCTTTTAAATGTTTCCTTGTGCTTAATTCCCCTCAAGTCGTCCTCCACCCACGATCCAAAAAATAATTGTGGGTATCTTGTTGAATTTCCTGTAGCTTTGTTTGTAAACATGCCCCAGTGAATTCAAAATGCAAACAAACATTGGAATATTCACTCCCTTCCAATCACCACCGCAGAAACTGAGTCTTAACCACTCAAGAAAAACATGGCTGTCCTTTTAAAAACAATGAGCATACCAGCAAAAACGAAAGGAGAAGGAAAAAAAAACAGGAATGAAAATGTCCTCATCGCAGCGTAACAAACCCCTGCTCAACACAACACTTTCCATTCTGTGCTCCTGAGGTCAGACAGAGTGAGATTTGTGGCCTAGTTTCTCATTTCTCATACTTTTCTGAGTGTTTCATTTTTCTCCTGGGGAACTCCGCGTGTCTTTCACCGCCCTCCCCTTCTCCACATCTCAATCTGATATTTGCTTCATTGAGATGCAGCCAGCACAGTAAGCCCCCCCCCCCCCCCCCCCAAACCCCCCCCCCCCCCACCCCCCCCCCCCCCCCTGCCCCCCCCCCCCCCCCTCAGACAGACACCCCTTTGGCCTCTCATACATTCTTCTTCTTCAGGGTTTTAGCTGGAGGACTGCGGATAGAGGGAAAAAAAAATTATAATGGAGCACTGTGGTGCACCCTACTGTGGCACCAGGGTTTGGGCCCAGCCTGTTCTCCTCATAGCTCATCCTTACAGTTCTTTTGTGTTCACTGCTTTTATTGTTCTTGGAGAGGCTGTGGCATTGCGTGGGCGAGTTGTTTCTTTGTTTTCACCTTCATTTTCTTTCTTTATTTTTTTTATTTTTTTTTTGTTGAACAGCGTCAACAAAGAGGTATGCAAACCAAGCCCATCATTTCATAATGAGGTTTATTTAATAATTTCAGAAAACAGAAGCCACATACTAAAACCAGAGGATGTGATGTCGCAGGGTACAATGCGCTGCACTTCATCGACAATGTCTGTTGTTCTGGTTTTTACTTCATTTTCTTTCTTTACGTTTCAAAAATTATTATTATTTTGGTTTACTATTTCCTGAAACCTATGCAGTGTTGTATTGCTAAGTGTTTTTAGTTGTGTTGTATAAATACTTTAGTAATTCGCTCTGCACAAGAGTGTCTGCTAAATGTCCTGAATGCAAATGTAACTGGACATAAAATGCGTCCCACTCAACATGGAGTTTTCCTAACACAATATCCCACTCAACATGGAGTTTTCCTAACACAATACCTCACTCAACATGGAGTTTTCCTAACACAATATCCCACTCAACATGGAGTTTTCCTAACACAATACCTCACTCAACATGGAGTTTTCCTAACACAATATCCCACTCAACATGGAGTTTTCCTAACACAATACCTCACTCAACATGGAGTTTTCCTAACACAATATCCCACTCAACATGGAGTTTTCCTAACACAATATCTCACTCAACATGGAGTTTTCCTAACACAATATCCCACTCAACATGGAGTTTTCCTAACACAATATCCCACTCAACATGGAGTTTTCCAAACACAATATCCCACTCAACATGGAGTTTTCCTAACACAATATCTCACTCAACATGGAGTTTTCCTAACACAATATCTCACTCAACATGGAGTTTTCCTAACACAATATCTCATTGTACTTATACGTGCCATACATGTTTATGGTGGTATTCTAAAAGTTAATTTATACTACATTTCTTAATGTTACTCACTCACTCACATTATTGTTTTTTTTTTCCACAATCATTAAAAAATCCTTACCATAATTTAAATTTCAAAATTTAAATGGGAGAATATAGTTTATATAACTGTAATAACACATTTATACACTGTAGTTACATTGTACTAACCCCTTTATAGCAGTTGTTGAGGTTATATAAGTGGGGCCATACAATGGACCATCTACTATTGCAGCATCTCCCAGGTTCCCTGAGTGTGTTTCCCTGGGCTAGCCATGCCTCTAATCCCTGATCGGTAGCTCTTATTGCTGTTCAGGCTGTGACTTCAATCCCCTCCTTGTTAAACAAAAGTCCAGGCAAGCTGGGCCGCGTTTTTCAATGTTTGCCCTCTAAACGTGCTCAATCACTCCTGATCTCAAGGGAGGGTCCACAGAGAGGTCTGCTTACTGCGGAAAAGGGGAACGATGCAGCCATCCTCTGAGTTTTAAGTAGTTGTGTCGGTTATGAGTATGTATGTGTGCGAGTGTCCATTTGTTGGTGTGTGCTGTTGACTAGTATGGCACTTGTTATCTCAGCTCCAGGATCCACTGATATGTGACATATCATGGGCCCAGTGTTGTTTTCTTTCTGACGGTCGCTCCCTCTTTGTTTCTCAGTTCTGCTCATTAGTGTAGCTTTAGTTCGATCAGCAGTGCGGCAGAAGGGGATATTAAAGGAATTTTCCTGTCACAAGGTGATGAGCTCCTACATATTAACGTATGCTTATTTTAACACAAGTTAATTTTTCCTCCCTCGCGGTCTGGCTCGATTTGAGTCCCTGTAATTTGCTTCTGTCTCCAGCCTCATGTACAGTGATTTGGTTAATATCAGCAGGCAGGAGAGGCAAGAAGGAAAGTGCAAAACTTCTATCATGTATGTAATGAGTAATATTTTAGTTTGGGTGCTGCAGAATAAACAGTTAACAATTTAGAAATCATATCTGAATAAATCATATTTAAATAATAATTTATAATCATTCAAGCATCTGTAATCAGTTTATTAGTCATTATGTATGATTCACTCGTGTTTGTGAACATTAGTAAATCACATAACACATAATTTTTACATTTGTTGGTTTAATGAACTGTGTGTTTCATACACTAAAAGAGATTTAGGCCAACACAGGCAGGTGTTATACTTTGCGTTTCTGCAGGTACCCTAGGGTCCATTAGGCTCGGTGTGATGTAAATTTTGCCATCAGAGTGTGTAAGCGAGGCTCTGTACAGACGTCTGTGTACCTCCAATTGTTTGCACGGCCACAACGATACAAGGGCACCAACTGCGCATGCGCTGGAAAACCAAGAATGGGAACCAATGGAACGTGTCCTCAAAGCAGAAGAGAAAGTAGTATAATATGAACAACTACGCATCCGTAGTGTCCATAGCTATCCGTGTGGGCATCCACAAGGGAGTGTAACCAGGCCCATTGAAAAGGGTCATAACAATACCGGATCCATTTTTTTTTTAATCCTTTTTCTCTGTTACACAGACACACGTTTTCAGCCACATGCTATCTCAAGAGATGGAAAAAATCCAAGGTATATTGACATTTTAGGATTACATTCAGTCAAACTGATTTTGTCTCTTTATGGACACGGACAAATTAACCTTAAACAGATTTTACATTTCAGAATAGTTTTCGTATTTATATATTTTAAATTTTACTGTAGACATGTAAACACGTCCTTTGAAATGTGTTATTCTCATTTTGGAATATAATAGCATAGACACTTAAAGAGGCTAAGCTTGAAGGTAGTCATTATTTTTATGTTTTCTGAAAGAGAATGTTTTATGAGGAATGAGTGTTCGTGCTCTGAACATATCTGTCATTAATTTCACGTGTAAAGCTGTCTCAGGCTTGATGAATCAAGTCTGCTACTGTACGAATATCAACATGCTACCTGAGGAATCATGGAGACATCTGGACCATGAATGAATATGCAGGGACCCGAAGACAGTCTACATATAAGAATGGCATCTAGCGTTTATATTTGCACATTTATGTGGCATACCAATCAGACAACATGTCTATGAATTATTATATGCTGTATATATTTTTTTTAAACTTAAAATCACAACCATTTGAAAAAAAACAGAGATGGCTGGTTTTTGGTGGTTTTCAGTGTGTGTGAGGGATATGGTGGGGCTGGCCAGGAGAGAGGGATGGGGGGTATGGGAGTGGCAGAGCCCCCATATGCAGGTGTGTGGGGTAGTGAATGCGATAGGGTCTGAAACACCACCTTGAGCTGAGCTCAGCTCTGATTATTCAGTAAACACATTCAGAGAGAGTGGGGGGGGAGGGGCGTGGTGCTGAGTCCACATCTGCCCAAGTGCTAGGAGGTAGAGGATTAGACACTCCAGGGAAGGAAAGAAGGTGTGTGTGTGTGTGTGTGTGTGTGTGTGTGTGTGTGTGTGTGTGTGTTTGTGTACTCTGTGCTCTGGCATGTGAACACAGAAGAAGTAAAAACACCCTGTCCTCCCATTCCTCATTACCAACCACCTGGACAAGCCATCCCCTCCCCCCACACCTCATGTCCATACCCTCACTCTCTTCACGCTACACTATACCACCCCCCCCACCCTAACGCCCCCCCCAGGCACGGACCCTCCAGCCCACCTGCCGACTCCTCAGACAGGCTGAACTTAGCGCCTTTCGCTGGCCCGCTAATGGACCGGTTTACGGTGTGAGAGGTCGACGGCGCTGTGGGGGCGGCGTGCGGCGGGCGGAGGGCGCTGAGGCTTGCCTCTTTCCCCAGGATCCTGGCCTGCTCGCCGAGGCCCGTACAGTTTATGCAAAATCCACATCTGCTCCAGACCTCGCTCAGCACCACCTCACCAGGTGTTTAATATGCAGATATGCAAATCGGTCAGACTCGTTAGCCTTTCTTCTTCTCACACCCTTCCCCTCTCCCTCCCTCCCTCCCTCTTATAGCGCTCCATTTTCAAGGAGGACAGATGCGTAAAGAAAAAGAAAACTTCAAACGGAAGTAATAATGATGTTGTGGATTAGACCAAGCAAACAGTGGGTGAAATTGCATTGCTCTGTGCTCATTAGGGAACAGTGATTGGGAATTCGTTCAAGACAAAGAGGGGAAGGACAAGACAACGTTTTGTGGCTCTGGAACCTCGTTAGGAGGAGACCGAGAGCCTGTTCTTTTATTTTTGGCAGGTACATCACAGCTTGTTACCGTAATGAGAGAGGGACTCTTGATGACTAGCACCTGCATGCCTGTATCTGTGTCAATATGAATTACAATTCACGCTCCCGTTTCACGGCCCTGTATTGTTTTCTTTTGTTGTCTCTAAGAAAGCTTCGAGTCTCGGTGCCAAAATAAATAAATAAATAAATAAAAATATTGGAAGTGAAAAGATTGGAAACTTGGGAACGGCTAAAGATAACAGGCCTATATTTCATACTGACAGGTGTTTGGGCGGAGCTTTGCGTCGCCTTAGGTTTTTATAGATCCGTAATATTTTGACCATCGCGTGGCGATTGCAGGCTGATTCGCCGAGACGTGGCTCTCTGCTTGAGAGCCGCACAGAGACCGTCACTGCCAGCAGCCTTTGGCTCTTCGGTATAAGCACACGGTGCGTCTGCTCCTTATAACAGCAGAGGGCTGTTGCTTTCTGTGAGAAACCATTCCTCCAGCCTCAGCCCACAGTGAGCAGTGATTGGGAATCGATTACAATTAATAGTATTTCTTTTCCCGGTGCGGGGCGACTCATTCGGGTGCTTTTATTGTCAGGTGAAGTTGTTTTTTTTCACTCTTAATTCTAATTATTCCACCTTCCCCTGCCCATTCCACCCTCATTCTCTCCTTTCACTACGCTAGCCATTCCTCTCAAACGTATCATGAAACAGCGGTGGTCTTGTCTGCGTGTGCTGCGTGCAGAACAGAGGCCGTTTACTCTGTGTGTTGAGCTCATAAGCCACTGTCTGTCTTGTCTGTGCACGTTGCGCTTGAAGCCCCCCCAGTCTTACATCCAAACATACAGTGCGCAAAATAAGCATCTATCTGATCAGTTTGCGGAGGCTGTCCCGCGCTGTCTGCTTTTGTCTGTGCGCTGAGCCCGTATAAAACACCACCTGTCTCGTCCGTGTGCACTGCATATAAATTCCAGATTGAAATCTGATCCTCGCGTGAAAAAGCAGGCGGTGGAGCTAGCGACTCTATCACCGTCTGAACAAGCTGCCGTGTCATTGAGGGAAGAGGTGAGAATGAGCAGGTGAGAGAGAGAGAGAGAGAAAGAGAGAGGGAGGGAGGGGGAGGGTGAACAGTGAGAGAGAGACTGGTGAACAGCTAAATATGGAAAGAGGAGAATGAAAGCAGGAGAGACCAGAAGAGAATAAGATATACATCTAGCATTGCTATCGATGAATGTAAAGGTGATAGAAAACCACATGGAGAGACAAATCGCCAAATACCTGAAACAAGTGACGCATACTTAAACATGTACATTTGGCAGACATGACTATCCAGAGTAACTTACAGGGATGACTTAACCTTTTCAGACTTTGATCTGTAGAACAAGGGGGCGTAAGTGGAAATGAGTTCAGAGTAAGTCTGCACCGATATAAGGAAGTACAGGAAGTCCTCGACTTATGAACGAGTTCCGTTCCTATGACTTGTTGTAAGCCGATTTTCGACGTAAGAATTTATACCTAAATTATACCTAAATTAAGTCACTCACACTGTACACACAACACACGAAGGACATATAAAATACAATAATTAAATGAAACATTAATAAAAAAAAAAAGAGAGAACAATTTCTTACCTTTATTTCTGTGGTCGTATTTACGAACCAAACCACTTAGGCCGAAACTAGGTTTTTTAAGTAATTTATGGGAGTGCACCGTAACCACATAACTGTCATGACTCGAGACCGTCGTAACCCGAGGACCTCCTGTATTATTTTACACAGAGTTATCAATACATGGAATAGGTTGCCAGGTCATGTAGTTGAGGCAGAGACCCTTGCTGTGTTCAAGGCCAGACTTGACAAAGTCTTGGATATTCTTTAGTTGAAATGGTGAGCTTAGTAGGTCTGAATGGCCTGTTCTTATCATGACATGCTCTTATGTTCCTATGATATTTTTACACTGTCCATTTATACAGCTGGATACATACACTCTTAGAAAAAAAAGTGCTTTCTAGCACCTTTAAAGGTTTTACATTGGTCTTGCTAGGGGAACCCTTAAAGGTTCATCTTAGATACAGATATCTTTAAGGGGTTCTTTATATAATCCCCAGAATAAGGTTCTACAGAGAACCTGTGAGTGAAATCTATATCAAAGAAGAACCTTTAAGGGTTCCCCAAGCAGGACAAGCAAAGAACCCTTTCAGGATCTTTTTTTGTAAGAGTGTACCAAAGCAATTCAGGTGAAGTGCTATACTCAAGGGCACAGGGGCGGCTTCCCTATTTGGGAATGGAACCTGTAACGGTCTATTTCCTGACCATATCCTACACTACCAGCTTACACGTCTCTTTTAATGTTACAGTGTTTTTGCCCTTACTGAGTAAAAAAAAGTTCTCCCTGAAAGAAAAAAAAACACTCCAGTTTTTTGCCCAGCTACAGAATCACGTTTCTTATGAAGCTGAAGAAGCACCACTCTTTAACAACAGTGAGGAACAGCATAAATCTCACATGGTCTCACCCAAAGTTACAAACTGACTTGTCTCCCCAATGAATGCCCAACTCTCATAAAATTATTCGTCTTTTTTTTAAAATTATATTAATATCCTGGTATATATCATTTGAGAAGTCTATGCATATTTTAAGGCCTTTAAATATTTCAGACCCAAATTTAATCACACATAAAGATATCCGCTACAATTAATCTCCATAAAAGCCCCAGGCACTTAGAATTGCAAATTACAAATTAAGGAGTCATATCAATAGCAGGTGTAGGATATGTGCTTTATTATTCTCTGAGAACATTAAACACTTTCTTCAAGAATGCCGAGGATTCATTCATTTCAGCAAATTATTATGGATATTTCTTGTCCCCCTAAGATAGTTTCAGGAGAAAAAGTCACAAAAATGTCAAATTCATAAATAAAACTCTATGTATGTGAGAGATAGAGCTTATGTGAGTGTATGTGTGCATAAGTGTGTGTAAACTCAATATACCTTATTGCATATGTCTACATATGAATGTACAAATTACAAACATGACAACTACAATAGCTGAAATATGGAACGCTGTGGCTAACACATGGCTACCATTCCTCCATGCTCCCATTTCTTTCACCTTAGTACAGGAAGGCAGCCATTTCACTGAAACAATGTAAAATGGTGCTGAGGTAGCAATGATGCTGCCACACAAGGCATGGCGCTACCTTCGATTTAACAACAACATCTCTACATAGAAGGATCCAAAATCAACAGGGTTTTTGGTAACTCTTTAGTTCGGGCGCTGCAAAAAGATTCTTCTGAACTCATTATTAAGCAGAGTTTTTAATCATTAATAAATCACTGATTTCTTCATGGTTTTGTTGACACTAATATATCTATGGTTTGAGACTGGATGGTCTCCCCTATTGCCTGCTGTCCTGATGCCAGGTCACTGATCTGAGTGCTGGAACAGTTGCAAACATTTACTTGTGTTCACAAACCCTTTTACAAATAACATGTAATGACTAATAAAGAAATCTCTATTGATTGAAAATTTTATTTTTATGCGAAGTTTTTTAAGCACTCGCACTAAATTGTTATTGAGAACTTTATGTCCGTATTTTAAAAGTTATGAGTTCTATTATGAAGCTGAAAAGCCGTGGAGTAGTTGGCAGCGGTAAGTGCGGAGTGCCAGCTGCTCTTTGCAGTACTCCCTTGAGTGCAGACTAAGGGACCACTGAACCATCCAACAGCGTTTTGGACAGTGGCCTCAAAGGGCCAAAAAAGTCTCGCCTGAGTGCTCGCTCAAAAACGCTTCAGAACGCACAAACAGTGGAAAGTGTCATGCGACTGATATCTCACCGTTGCCACCTTCCTGACCCCCCAACCCCCTCGTAAATGATAACCCAGCCCTCCTCCCTCACTGGTTCAGTAGCCATGACACTCAATGGTGTTAAGCTTTCCCGTCAGGCCCAAAAAATCTACAATAAAGCTACAGGGAGCCATGGGTAGGGGGCTGGGTTATTGTGTGATTCAGAAGTTGCAGGTTTCATTCTCAGCTAAGGCACCAACTCGCTAACCTTGAACAATACACTTCATCTGAACTGCTTCATTTAATATTCTGTTATAAATATGCAGTTGCATGAATGAATAGTGTGTCAAAAATACGCTGCATAACACCCTCTGGAAAAGAGCACCTGCTCATTTTCTGAATATATATTCATGTAAATGTAAAATGACTCAATCCCAATGTCCACCACCTGTAACCTACCTTTATATTCTGTGTAATTATTTTGTGCACAAATGTTTTTACATATTTACAATCAGATCATGTATGTCGGAATGTTCATTTTTAAATGAATTCAGACAGAGTGCATTGTACTGTTGTGGAGTAGACTACACGCAGTCCCCTTTGGCCCTCTGTAAACCAGGTGAGAGTTAAATTGAAATTCTACACTGCAATGGAAGAAATACATCATGCAAAGATTTCATGGTTTTTATTATACATTAGACTGCAGGGCCCTGATAGCATTATTCAAAACATAATAGTGATTCATATTCTTACACATCATGCTGATATGTAATTTTAATGTGAAGCTGTTTTTATGTTTTTTCATTTATTTATTTGATCTTCAAAGTGTTTAACTCTTATTTTTTACACTTATTCTTAGTCTTTACCACCTATGTTCGAATATCTTAATTCTCTGGACAGTGTGTTTGTGTCATTGTCATCTGTTTTTGATATTTTGAATGACCTAATGCAGTGGAGCCATTTTGTTTGTGAATATAATGCAGTATGCAAGAAGTCTATTCACAGGAAAAAATGAAGTGATTTGGACTGAAGCAAAGAATACTTGGCGTTGAGAAGAGGCCGTTGTGGAGTTCGTCATTCACCGCAGCGGATGAAATTTCTGCGGTATTTTCTGAAAGTGGAGTAACGGGGGTGATGCAGGGGTGTAAAATTATAGTGGAAGCGAGATGAGTTTGATTTCTACCGTTGAACAAACAGCGAGTGTAAAATGGCTCTTAGCAGCAGTGCGGAGGCTTGTGACAATGGGTGGTTTGAGTGCGTGTGAGAGCTCTCATCCAGGCCCTCATCTCTGAGTGGTTCGCTCTCCGCACCTCTCAAAGCAACAGTGTTAAACCTCAATCAGCAGACAGGCACCGCTCAAACCTGCTCCATGCCACACAGACCCCCCCCCCACCCATCCACCCCTCCACTCACAACTGGAAACCCTCTCAAAAATGATAATCACAGGTTGAATAGCAAACCGGCTCCAGGCCAACCATCCATCCCCCCCCCACCCCTGTCCCATAACCACCTTGCCCCCCCTCCCCCCTCACAATTCAAAAGTCTCTCAGAAATGTTAACTGTGGGTCGGATTGTGCATCATGGGGAGGTTAATTCGCGCAGAGTCGCTGGTACGCCGTCTGAGCAATTAACTCCTTGGCACCATGGGGATCCCTGACTTTTCATTTTCACACTCCAGGCCTGTCCACTGAGCTGTCACTTCACCCCTCACCCACTGACTCGTATTGATGTTCATGCCACCGAGATCACGTCCCGGTGTTTGCCCCCCTCCCCCGGCGTTCAGCATGCTAATATGTAGTAAAATTCATCGGCTGATTGATTAAAGCCATGAAGCAACACGCATCTCTCTGTGTTCATAATTAATTTTTAATTGTGCATTTTGCAATCTCTTTTCTGGAGACTGACAGTGAAAGGGAGAAGAATGGAGAGTAAGTTTAATGAAGAGGCGAGTGCGTAAGAAAGTGCAGTCTATGCTAAATCAACATCAATACAACATCAACAAAGCAAAAATAAATAAGTTAAACTATTAGCTGCATGTTGATATTGCTTCCTAATGTTTAAAATGCTCATGCACTTTAGATATTGAGCATTAGATATTGAGAAATCTGAGGAGAAAATGTTGTAAACCTGAAGGCTGACATGCTCAAAATGTCTGACAGGTGATCACACATATTACATAATGTTTAGGGTTTTTTGTCATATGAAAAATTATCAGAATGGTTAGCAAACAATGGCTCAGTAACAGTAAGGACCCTGAATCTCTTTGGATTGCTGAAGTCCAGGCTTATCGCACTGCTGGATGCTCTCGAGACCTTTCATTCATAGCTGGTGGGTCGCAGGACCATTTTGATTGGGTTGCGGAGTGTGTGGTCAAAAAAAAAAAAAAGTATTTCAACTATGTAGCTTACTTTTCATTACTGTGTACTTCTTTTTACTATTTTTATTTTTTTATAGTGTGTTTTCCACAGTGCATGAAGGTGTCTGATGTCCTATTAGTGCGCTACTTTTGTAAAATAAATTTGAGTGGTTCAAAATTGTAAAAACTTGGGTCGCAATTTAATAACCAATGAACAATGTGGGTCCCGAGGCCAGACCAGTTGAGAACGGCTGCAGGGGGAGGTGAGAGGGTGAAAATTTTAAGATGGAGTGAACAGGATAAGCAGACAGAGAGGTACAGTGAGAGATGTGGGCAAGCTAAGAGAAATGTTCTTTAAAAGATATCTGCTGTGTGTCATTCATGCTGGGAGATGAGGGTGCTCTCAGTTAAGAGGCCAAATGCCAGCCCCTAAAGGACACACACAGAACAAACACAGGGCAGTGAAAATGAGATATTCTGCATTGTTTGTTTTACCCATTTTTTGTATTTGTTTTCTTTCTCTCCTTTTTTCACTTCACATTTTACATAACTTTTCTACTTTGCCCTCCCTTTTTTCCGACACACCTTCTCATTGGCCAGTTTATATTTTTGCACAAATTCAAACAAACACCTGCATTCGTATACCATGGTTCATGTGACTTTATGTGGCTGATCATATTTTAATATGTCCAAGCTTACAGAAACAGAGCCCTTGGCGAGACAAACCATCATTGCCATGCAATACAGATCCACCAAGCAATCTGACCCAGCAACTTTCAGTTATGATTGCAAATTTCATACTGAATGCATGATGTCTCACCTCATGAGTTATCTGGTTTTTTTTATATCGCATCTCTGTAACCTCAACATTCCATGATTACGGTAATTCACTGAGGGCATTAGGCCAGGAAACCATCCAAGTCCACAGAAAATTGTTTGCCATAATTTTTGTCTATGTGGTAACACTTTAGATATAAAGCAGAAATAGCATGTAAACACATCAATCTATAGTTTATAACAATTTCAATGTGTTTACTAGTCATTATATATGATTTGCAAATGTGTTTGTAAACATGAGAAATAAATGACACTGTCTGTGGTCGAAACAGGCTGATCATGGTAACTGACTTCCTGGTGCCTTAGCCAGGTCATAGGTCATAGGACATAGGTCACCTGGAAGGCTGATCTCAGCCCTGGATCAGAGACTGTTTGTAGTTACAAAGTCAAACTCACCTCAAGCCACAGACAGTGTGATTTACTAATATTCACCAACATATTAGCAAATTATATACAGTGATTAATAAACAGGTTATTAAAAATGATAAATTACTTAATATTGGGATTATAAATGGGTTTTTGCACTGTCCAATCTAAGGTGTTACCAGCTAAACTAGCATCCCCAAAATGGCGCTCGAATGATCGGTCTGTGCCATCTCATTATCAGGGGCCTCAGGCCGGTGTTACTGTGAGGCTTGCAGTGTAGGGGAGCGCACGTGTTTGTGTGTGTGACCATGTCTGAAAGCTCCGTTGAATGTTTGGCGCATTAATATGCTGAATAAAATGCGTGTTAGGGGGCGTGAAGCAGACTCTGCTTTTGTTCTGCTGCTTTCAGCCCCGGCGCAATGCATCCCTCCACCGCTACAACCAGCTAATGAAGCAGAACCCAATCCCGAAGTTCATAGTGCGTGCGCCTGCGCTGCGTTACGGTGTGTGCGCCAGTCTGCTTAAGGGGGTTTGAGCTGATCATGGTGTGTGTGTATGACTCTGTGTGTGTGTGCCACAATGTGAGTGTGTGTGCATAAATGTGTGTGTTTATTGATGTGTTTTTCTACTGATGATAATGCGTAGGTATGAATTTGTGCGTGTACCTCAATGTATATGTGTGTGTGCTTTGTGTTAATGATAGTGTTTGTGAGTGTGTTTGTAAGTGTGTTTTTGTGCTAATCATAGAGTGTGTGCGTGTTTATAGGTGTATTTTTGTGCTGATGACAGTGTGTGAGTCAGTTTGTAGGTGTGTTTTGGTGCCTCTGTGTGTTCTTACACATGTGTGTTTATGTCTACCCATATGTGTGTACACAGTTTATGTGAGATTGCATGTAAGTATGCATTTGTGTTTGATTTGTGTCTGTGTGTGTGTGCATGTGTGTGTGTTCATGTGAGAGTGTGTCTGTATATATGTGTGTGTTACACAGGGTAAAGATTAAAAATAGCCCTATGATCTGCTGCCCTAGATCTGGCTCATTTGCGCAGTATGTTGAAACTGGCCACCAAATAATTGATGGTGTTCGGGACTTCAAAGTAAAGGCGGGCCATTCACATGTATTTGTAGTAGACCACCATACCAATTAACATGCATTCACTGTGGGTGAGTCTAAAGGGACTACAGTCAACTATATTGTGCATGTCACTGTGTCTCCTGCTCAATTCACCATCAGTTTGAGTACAAGCGTAACAGAGCCACCAAAATGTAGCACGTCCAATCAGTATCACACTATTTAAAAGCAAGCATGTTTTGCACTGAAAAAAAAAAAAACCCAGAATGTTTTCATATCAGCAATGTGAGAAGATCAACACTTTGATGTAGGGCTGGAACAAATTCAAACACTTCACAAAAGAAGCCACTAAAGAGACTAAAGTTGAATAATGCTGTTCTAATGAGATTGCAATTATCGCTTATTGATTATCATTCCTTTAATCTAAATTTTATAGCTACAAAACAATGCAACAATGCAATGGCTTTGTAATTAGGGATCACAGTGACTAAAGTATTCATGTACTTCAATTCTTTCAGTTCCGAAAACCTCAGTCCCCTCTCCAAACGTGTTACGAAGGTTTGACCATATGCGGCATCTATCAGCAAATCAATGTGTTTTTGGTCTGGATTCAGAATCGTTTTGTGATTTTCCCACCTGAGTTGACTGAGGGGCGAGGGAGCCGTACGGCAGCGACTCCTCTGACTCACATGATGACTTGTTTCTTTTGGTTGAGAGCTCAATTCTGAGAGAGATGTCTGACCTCTCAAGCGGAGGTGACGTGCCTTATCTGTCCTGCAGTGAGATGTACAGCCAGCCCGTCCTGGACCTGAGTCATACTGTCACCCTTTACACTGCCGGCCTTTTCCCCCAACCTGTTTGCTGTTTGTGATTAATGAGCTATTCTTTTCTGCATCCCACATCTGCAGGGCTTGCTGGACTCAGATTATTGGTCAGTTTTTTATACTTTCTGTACTATTTTCTTTGAAAACAATTGCATGACATCCTGCTTCTGGATAGAATTATGATACAGAATTAAGTGTTGATTGATTGATTGATTGATTCATTCATTCATTGATTCATTGATTGATTGAGAAATGTTACCTAGTAAGTAATGATACTAAGCAAGAATATTGAACAATGTCACTGAGCAATGCTTCTGAGTAATGTCACCAAGCAACAACGTTGAGTAATGTTTACTGAGCAACCATACTGAGTAATGTTACGAAGCAATACCACTGTGTAGTGTTTATCGAGCAAAAATCCTGAGTGATGCTATCAAACAACAGTTTCTGCAGATGTGTATGGCCTGGCATGAGGCAGCCTCCCATACATTAGATCTTTCTGGGGTCTAATGGGTTCCAGGGACCCTTAGATAATGTGCGTCCCTTCTGTGAGATTAATGCCTTTTCCCATCAAGCCGCGCTCCCGTCTTCAGCCGTGCAAAACGCTCCCGAAGGCCCGTGCATAATTCATGACATTCAGAGGCGAGCGGGAAAGAAGGGTGGCGGTTTTTCTTCTCCCCCCCATCACCGCACTTTTCTCCACAGACCCTGTCTGCGCTGACATTTAAATGAGCCCAGCAAGGGATCGGCGGCAGACGCCCGGCTAATCCACGTCCAGTGGATGACCTTTCCTCCATCTGTAACCTGCCGTAGTAACACGTGAATAACGCATTAGCGCTGTCATCTCCGCTTCCCCTCTCTCTGTTCCAATCTATCGTTATAACAAACAGATGACTGAACCATGCAGTCATCTGCCTCGCCTCCCCCACTTCTGCATTGTGGTTTTACTATATGAAATATAAAATGGCTTTGGAATCTGTCTTTACACCCATTATTCTGTCCTGGCTTTATAATACATTACTTACACATTTGCACTGTTATGTGCTTCTTCACTCCTTATTATGTTGTTATAACAACATCAACTAAAAACTGTTACAACAAAGCAAATAGGTTTCTGTGTCTTTATGTGAGTGTGTGTGTGTGTGTGTGTGTGTGTGTAACTGTATTTCTATATATGAGAATGATTTCTTATTTTTTTGCTGAACAAAGACTACATTAGTCTTCTTTTCAGGCTGAAGACAAAATGAATGAAATGTTCATGAGTGAAATTGACGCAACCCAAGCAAATGGAAAAGATAAGCAGAGAGAATATGAGAGTGAAGCATCCAGTGTGTTGTGAGGTAAAGAGCGGTGGGTTAGAGATAACATCTGAGATCAAGCCACTAGCTCACTACTGCCCCCTACTGGTAAATGGTCAGAATGGATTTTTGCCCCCACCCTTCACTCCCTGCATTCTCCAGATCTCACAGAAGGCAATATGAAACCAGACTGACAGAGGCTCTGCCGACTCAGCTACTATTGGCACCATTTAGCAAGTTGTGCTCCAGAGTCAGCAAAATGAACCATGTGTTTATGATGCATTGAGAAGCGAAGGGTTCCGGAACACTCGGCTTCCCAGGAGTCGCCTGTCACTCAAAACAGAGTCCATCTGCTGATTGGCTCCTGCTTTGTTCTGAACTGCTCTTTTTTTTTTTTAATTACCCCTCAAAGAACTGCAACTTGTCATCAATCCCAGGGTCAGTCCACGGTGATGAAATCTGTTAACACAGGACTGCGACAGAGTGAACCTAAACCGGAAATAAACCACCCAGTCAAAGGAATGGAACTGGTTAATTCCGGTTTGATCCAGATGAATGGATGCGTCACTGTCTTTCATGACCTTACGTTATTAAACCTGAACAGTAGCCTTGTCCCTGAACGACTGAATGTATTTCAGGCACTGTGATATTTCATGCATTTTCCAAAAACGAAATTATGTAGGGCCTCCTGGTGGCTGTGAGACGTTAATTTGGGAAGCACGACTGAGGGCTCTTCGACTGGGTGTTTGTGTCCCAACTGTGCTGTACCCTGAGGTCTCAGCAACTGGCCCAGTGTTGCCAGGGAAAAGCAGCGCTTAAATCAGTTAACTTCATTAGTCTCATCGCTCTCCAGGAGCCAGTCCTGGTCCGCCATGAGTTGAAGTACAAACCAATTGTGTGCAGATTCTGCCATCCTCGGGCAGCACAGGCTGTATATAATCACTGGTACATCTACGGTGAGTGTAAACACAAAGCTTGGCGTCATGCGACTGAGAGGAGTTACTTCGTCATGGCTGCCTCCCACTGAAGTTGGCAGTACAAGGTTGCTGTGTGAATCTAAACAGTTTTGCTGAGTTTGGGGTGGGCAAAAGGAAAAAAAAAAACAAAGAAAGAAATACCAAAAAAAAAAATATCATAACCCCTATATGATACCACGTTAGTGATGTCGTTCACAGTAATCCATCTGAAAGGATGATGTTATTGTGACATTTTGAGTGTCTGGGACTCTTGTGCACATACTGACTTCCCTAAAGTAAACCTCTGGCCGGTGTCCTCCCCTTGAGTCTGTCACAGTGGTCATCTCACAGACATTTGCACCATGTTGATGTCTCTCTGGATAAAGCAGGAAATTCCCACCAGACAGCACAAATTCCCAGCAAAGCCCAGAGCTACAACCTAACGAACTCCATCCCATACGGGGTCGCCCTCACTCGGCTTACGTAACACTATTACATTTTGTCGTATAAATTGCCTGCTAGTCTCTAGGAGCCCTCTTGGTGGAGGGAATGGGGGGGTGGGGGGGTTTGTGTGGTGGCTGAGAAAACACAGTTGATGTTGAGAGGTATCTGTCAGCGCAGGATAAGGGGAGGGGACTGTTACCTTTAGTACTTAATCCCACCAGTCAATCTCTACCCTCGTTTTCAAACACTCTTTGCCGCTCTGGAAGAGCGGTGGCATGTGGAAAATGGTCAGTGGTCAGTTTTCAGACCAGCAGTATGGAGCAGTGGTCAGAGTATGAGTGTAGAGCAGTGGTCAGTGTGGAGCAGTGGTCAGAGCAGCAGTGTAGAGCAGTGGTCAGTATGGAGCAGTGGTCAGAGCAGCAGTATGGAGCAGTGGTCAGAGCAGCAGTGTGAAGCAGTGGTCAGTGTGGAGCAGTGGTCAGAGCAGCAGTGTGGAGCAGTGGTCAGTGTGGAGCAGTGGTCAGAGCAGCAGTGTGGAGCAGTGGTCAAGAAGAGAAGTTTATAGCACTGGGCAGTTTGAAGCAATGGTCATGGAACGAATGTGGAGCAGTGGTCAGTGTGGAGCAGTGGTCAGAGCAGCAGTGTGGAAACACAATGAAAGACACACACACACACAAACACACACACACACACACACACACACACGCACACGCACACGCACACACACGCACACACACTTCTTATTCATTGCACATGGACTCCTCCACCCTGCTCCATAAAGTATTCTACCGTATAACACATTCTTCCCTGCATTCTTCCCTGCATCGTTCAGTCTCCCAGAGGACAGCTGGCCATATCAAGGGCACGCAGACAGACCGACGTAGCTGACAAAAGCTTCCATCCACAGGAACACACAGCTCTCCTTGTGTATATGGACCTGAGTCCCTATGGATTCTTTCATTATTAATTCCCACAAAAGAGAAGATGTATAAGAATGCAGTATTTCCCCCACCTCCTCCCCCCAGAGGCTGTAAAAGAGCTTAATATGAGAGGGCTTCACCAAGAGGTCAACGCCCTCTCATAAAGGGGCTCCCAACACCGGCATCACCACATACACACGAGAGGAGTACAATGACGGGATCTGTGCTGAGACGTGTGTGTGTGAGTGTATGCACTCTAAGATAATGTGCCTCTTATTAAAAATTTATTCAGCAAGAGCAGTGAGTGATGGCTGATATGTAAGGTTTTTTTTTTTCCATTTCCCACGCGATTAGGCCGGCCACTGCTTTCCACAGGCCAGCTCAGGCGCGGCCGCTCTGTTACTAAGCCTCCCGGCTCGCTGGCAGGGAATCCTAACACGGCAGGATTAGAAGCAATTTGGCATGCTCAGCTGAATGAAAATGGTTTTAAAAAATAAAGAAAATGAAGCAAGAATACAAATTTTGATAATAATGATAGCCGAAGCACTCACAACATGTTAAATTCTGAATACGACTGAGTGAGTGAGTGAGTGAGTGCGCGTGTGTGTGTGTGTTTGTAAACACTGTTATCCGCTATTCTTTCTCTCAACAAAATGGATGGAAAATTTCCAATTCTATTTGCTGGGGTGTCCCATCAGGGCAACATCATTCAATGGGGAAGCAGATACAAAGCCGAAGCCCCTCCGCCACCATGCAAGAGGCAGTTATCATTATGATTTATTTTTATTCATTTATTTTTCAGTGTGACAGAGTGATTTGATTTGGCTCACCCTGGTAAGGCACTGTTCCAGAGTGTTAGACGGAGCCCCGCAGTCTGGTACTGAATCCAGACCAGTGCCAGTGTAGACTTTTGCCAGCAGCCTTGTAGGTTACCATATAATTGGCCTTGTAGCATTGCCTAGGGAGGGATGGGCTCAGCGGGAGGGGATGCCTGTGTCTTTTTGCTCTCTAGCGACCCCTACTGACCAATCGGGTGTCCACAGTAGCTGGCACGAAGATGGATATGAAGAGTCGTCTTCTGTCTCCCAAAAATCTGCTCTTTCACTTGTGACACGGCACAAAACTACTTTGGGGATGTATAAAATAAGCCACTGATCAGCTACTGACTAATCAATATCTCTTGTAGATGGGACGATTGTGAGGTTGTTTAGCTGGGCGTGAAACAACCTAACAATTTAATCAGCCCAGACTTGCCCCAGATCCATGATGTAAACCGAATGCCCATTGGCAAGATCTTCACCTCTGTGGCGGATACTTCCTTTTCCCTTCAAACATTTCACTTGTTCCTGTGTAATAGAAAATCAAAAGGGCACATGACCTGAGAAGCAGCAGAGACTTGGGGTCCACAGTGTGAACAGAAGCAGCGGCTGCCACCACTTACCTCAGAAGAGAACGTGAGCGTGTCCGTGCTCCTCAGAATAGCAAAGACCACGGCTCGTGGATATGACCGGGGAAAAACATGGAAAGAATTCCTCAAACAGAGGCCATTTTACCTCCATGTGGTTTGCATATCAATTCTATGTACAATGAGAGCCACTAGCCTGCATGCTAACGTGCATTCACAGCTCAGGTAATGGACAGCTGACGTACTGAAAGACAGGCATAGCTCCACCAATTCCTTCATTGCTGCTTTGTAACTGCGCAGACAGAAGCCCTGTTAGCACATCTCAAGTGAATGAAACAGGAAAAAGAGGAGTTAAAGAAGCTGACTGAATATGTCTATACAAAGAATCTGTCAGATTTTCTGAAAAAAAAAAAAAAAAAAAAAACACAAAAAGAAAGAAACCCGAAATTCAATTATGTGCGGTCAAATGAGTATTTTGAACCCTCCGTTTAAGAGTTTGAAACCTCAAGTTATTAACTGGAAACCTCCAATGAATTAGTAATTCAAGGGTTGGAATTATTAAAATGAGGATTAAAATGTGTAATCTCAGGGTTAGAGCTATTAAATTCAGGTTCTGAAATATTGATTTGAGACTACAATAATTTAAGTAATGATGGTTTAAAGGTATAACTGTAGGTTACAATGCAGTTTGGGGTTTAAAATTAATCATGTAAGGGTTAGAAATGAATAATTGTATATTTAATTATTGGACAATGTTTTAAAATATTCTGAGCCTATTGTAACACGCTGTTTGTTTATTCAGTTTAATGTTCTTTGTTATCTGGACAGCATCCTCTTGGTCCATAGGCCAGGGCTCATTATGACTTCACTGTTATTTATTTCCTGTTGACTCCATTGCCATGGTAGCGATTAGAGACACAGAGAGAGACCAGAGATCAAGGGCCTGATTGGACCCTTGGCTTCCATGCTGCTCGTCTGTTCACTGCAGAGCCTTCCCACAGTGTGAGTCCAAAATGAGCATCTGCACATGTGAGAGTAATCCATATCTCAGGCATTCTGGGGAAAGAGAGAGAGAGTGAGACAGAGAGAATGAAAGAGGAAGGGAGAGATAGAGAGATGAGAGAGAAATAGAGAGATAGAGAGAGAAAGACTAACTGAGGGAGAGAAAGACCAACAGAGTGAGTGAGAAAGAAAGAGGAAGAGGAAGGATTGAGAAACTAATAGTGTCTGTATATTAACATTTGTTAACTTGCTTAATAAGATTTGGCAACACGATATTATTGGTCATTACACTAAAGCCCCATTTCAACTGAATTTGAATTTAACTGAGAGAGTTATAGGGAAAGACTGACTGGGGAGAGAGAGAGAATGAGAATGAGAGAGAGAAAGATGGGGTGAGATTGTGTCTCGTAGCCCCGGGAAGAGAAGACTACCCGCAATGCCTTCTGCTGTTCACTCTCCTCCTGCCCTCTCTGTATATTATATTACAGTATAATATATTATACTGTAATATAATAATATTAATGTATAATGATTAAGCAGACGGCCACTCTGTGGCTTTGTATTTGCGTTTGAAGATTATTTTCATCATGCATCATTCAGATAACGCAGCCTTAAAAGCACAGTCAGTGGCTCAGGAATAGAGGAATAAATTAGAAACAGAGGTGTGACATCCTATGGGTCCAGTGCTAGAACAGTCCTTTGAACATTAGGTGATCATTATCCCTGAGATGTGCATGAAGGCGTTGATGTCCCAAACAAAACAGAATAACACCTCTCTCATAACTTAAAACCCAGTCCATTAGCATGGTCTTTCAAATTTGATTTTTTTTTGCCTCTATCAAAGGGCCTCCAGGTCTTTTTATTTTGTGAAGAGCAGATGAAGAGATTCTTTTCAAACAAAAAAAAAGTGAGAGACCGTATTATTTAAAATGCTCTTTCATTGCCGGTATGATCTGTAAAAGCGCTGATACCTGACATGGACAGCGTGCGTGCAGTCTATCACAGGAATGTTTAAGTCCGTATCAGTTACTCCAAAAAGATTCGATTACATCTAGCCCTCCCCCCCACCCCCCCTTTCTGTGGTCTGCAGTTTGGGCGAAATCAGGTATCATCAGTCGAAATACAACCCAACTGCCACTCCAGCCATTGAGAAATGGTGTTCAGAGCTTCATAGTGCCATCTGTGTATCGGTGGGTCCAGGCTCATAGCGAATAGGGTGACACAGAATGATGATGTAATCATTTGTGGAACAGTGGTTTTAAAAAAAAAAAAAAAACATGAAAAGCCTTTTCTCTTGCACAGAGCAGTCAGCTGAGTCTCCAAACAGTGCTTCTATTTTCCACCAACTGTCCGTCATTCACCAAATTTAGGAAGCTTGGAGTGGAATGAAATAAAAGCCATCCGTCATTCGGACGGATCGTAATTTATCACAAACGGCGCAGCGCTGCAGAACATGGCCACTGATCTAATTAGCCTAAAATTCAGAGTTTGTCCGGGGAACTCTCTGGGGTCTCCCTCCTCTCTGTGCCTTCTTCATCACATCTCCAACCCTCTTCACATTTAACTACTTTTCATCAACTATGGACAACTGCAGAAAAAAAGAGACAATTGTAAAGGGGTCAACTAAGGATAGATGGGAAAAGGAAATAGATTCTGTCTCACCGTAGGAAAAAACTGTCTCTCCTTCACAAAGTTAAAATTCCAGCAGAATGCTCTCATCTGTAACACATCCAATTCTTCGGGAAATATTCTTTCTGTTCTTGGGAAAAGTTATATTGCCTTATATAAAGATGAATGCTCAGAACTGCGTTCTGAACAGCACTGCATTCCACAAGATGCAAGTCTAATGCAATAATCACCTTATTACAGTGTAATAAACACTTCATTCTCATGTAATAAGCAGGACCTCCTTAGGCAGTGGAAGTCAAGCCAGCACAGCGGTGTGCGCTTGAACCTGGGGCCTCTCAAATCCACATTAAAATTTCACTGCATGCAATAAAGAGAAGGCTCTCAGTACCTTTTCTGCTGGTGAAAAACAAAAAAGGAAAAGAGTACAGCTGGGGCTATTCGATATCAGAATGACATCAGTGATGGATTTAGATTTATTTGAAAAGTTTATTGTTCTTCAGTGCTGATATATCCCCCCTCAGCTTAGAATAAACAATGCGCAGAAATACAGAGCAAACAAAATGCCTCACGAAAAAATGTGTGCAGCAGCAAGAAGTAGTAGATAGGACCCAATAATAACAGCGCAGTTGTGGATGTTCTCTGGAGAGAGGGATCTTTGAGCCAGTGATACAGACTCAAAGGGCAGTCTTGGTGACATAGAGGTAATTTAAGGCCCACTCCACCAAAACCCAGAAGTGAGGTGACATTGATGTTCAAGGAACTAGATGGAAAAGTAACACTCTATTCATTCGCGCAGTAACATTATGAACAGGTAACTGATATGTCAGTTGTCAGACTTGTCAGACTTGAGTATCATAATTTTAAGAACTCCTGGATGTGATATATAGCTGAAAACCTATGAGTCAAGGAGAAAAGGTTTGTGATATCAGTTACTGAGTTTTGTTTTTTCCTTTACGGAGAGCTGTCAGTGCATGGTACAGTTTTCCAGGTCATGTAGTGGAGGCAGACACATTCTCTGGGGGCTTCAAGTCCAGGCTTGATCCAGGATTGGATACTCTGTTACTATATATGAACAAATTATAATGAGAACAGGCTATTCGGCCCAACTAAGCTTGCCATTTAAACGTAAGGGGAATCCAGTACTTTGTCTGGACTTGAACGCAGCAATATAGGACACAATGAGAATATATGAGACTATATGGGCTGAATAGCCTTCAGTTTTACAGTTCTTCAATTTTAAGTGCAAATTTGCATCTTCACCAATCCCAGGCAGAGAAAGTTGTAGTTGAGCACAGTTCTTGAGTTTGGTCCACCTCAGGAGGAGAATTTCCTCACCGACCTTGTGTAGTGACATCTCCAGTCTGTGTTACTGGCTGCTCTCGCCCCTATTTCCCAGGCGCCTGAGGTTGTAAGACACTCTGGACAAGAGCATCCTGTTAAATGAGTGAGTGAATGAGTGAATAAATGAATAAATAAATAATAATGAACAGAGCGGGCAGCCAGTGGAGCGCTGTCTGACTAGCGCGGAAGGGCTGCCTGCTGGGAAGTGACACAGGAGCGTGAGTGTGATCTCTCAGCGCCCCGAGTCAATTAAACACCATTCACCGCCCAGTCATCTCTCTCTCTCTCCCTCAATTTCCCTCTCTCTCTCTCTCTCTCTCTTTCTCTCTCTCTTTCCATCTCTCTCTCTCTCTTTCTCTCTCTCTTTCCCTCTCTCTCTCTCTCTCTTTCCATCTCTCTCTCTCTCTTTCCCTCTCTCGCTCTCTCTCTCTCTTTCTGTCTTTTCTTGTTTTTTCTTGTCTTCCTCTAAATCTCTTTTTATCTCTCTTAATTTCCCTCTTTCTCTCTTCTTATCCCTCTCTTTTGTTTCTGTCTTTTTTCTCTAACTTTCTACTTTCTCTCTCTTTCTCAAATCGGAGGCTCTCATCAAGGGGCAGGTAGTGGCTAAGGTAAATGACTGGAACCCCTGAGGTTGGTGGTTCAAGTCCCAGTCCAGCCACAGCACATTGCTGTTGGGCCCTTGAGCAAGGCCCTTAACCCCACATTGCTCCCAGGGGAGATTGGCCCTTGGTTAGTCTAATCAACTGTAAGTTGCTTTGGATAAAAGCGTCAGCTAAATGACTGTAATAATAATCAAGGGTGACTCTGGACGGGATCTGTACTCTGGTTCAGTCTCTTCCTGTTTCTCAAACCATTTCTTTTTTTTTTTTTTTTTTTTACCTTGCGACCCAGCCCTGTGCAATACAAATGCCAACGTACAACTTCTTTATTCCCTCTCCCCAACCTCAGGTAGGGTCAGAGGCTAACATCAAAGCTACTTCATACAACATAACTTTCCTGGAGTATTTTCTGTTTTATTTGAGAATTATGAAGAATTCTACAAAGGAAATTCTAGGGGATACTTATACGCATCAATGACTTAGGATCAGAAAACACTGGAATAGACATATGTCATAAATATTGTAATGCCTTTAAAAAGACTAACATCCATTCTGATAACCAGTCTAAGGTCTTAAGGTCCAAAGTGAGGCAAAAAGAAATCTAATTCAGTGAAAGTGGTGATTAAAAATAAAAAACAAACTGTGCAACTGCCGAATGAATCTGAATAAGACTGGCAAGTCCCTCTTAGCTGTTTCCAGGAATCTCTCTCCTTGTTCTTCCCTTCATGTTTGCGTCTCTCTTCTTACCGTTCCAGCTCTTTCCATGGCTTTCCCTGTGCTTTTACCCTACTGACGAGGACAGCGGGTCATGGTAGGGTCCAGCCCTCCCCAGGCCAAGAAGCCAATCATTCCCTGCCCATGAAGCCTGTCACTGGCTCTGCTGGGTCATGGTGTAAAATGACCCAACTTCTCTGCAGCCACCTTAGCTGTGTGTGATATGCCTGGATATGTGCAGGGGGGGGGGGGGGAGCGGGGGGGGGGGGGGGGGGGGGGGGGGGGGGGGGTTGTAGGGGAACAGTTGGTGGTCAGACACTAGCCTCCCCAAGGAAAGTGTGACTCCAAGCTATTCCGTGTGAACTAATGTCAACATGCTGTTAGCCCTGCTCTTAGAGACTTTCATCTAGTGCCATTGCAACAGTCTCTATGCTGCAACACAACCTCACAGAAAAGGCGCCTGCAAACCCCAGCACATAGCTCCAAATATCCTTTTCACACTCTCATGACCCCTTTATTTATCATTTTTATTTCTCAATGTTTTGTTATTTAATTTTGGGCAGTGAATTCACGATTATGCTACCTGTTGTGCCATTGAGTGTATGGTATATAGTGCCCTGGATTGTAGGGTATAATGGTTGGTGAAATGAACCTATAACTCAGAGGTTTCTGAAATGCTTCTCATGCAGGAAGCTGCTGACCCTTTCCAAGGTACTTAACCTGAGTTGCTTCAGTAGATATCCAACTGTACAAATGGACTGCGAATGTAAGCTGCGAAATAAATTGCTTGGTGTAACCATGGGTGTGCGAGAACAGTAAAGGAAAGATAAAGAAGAAAAAAAACAGAAATACATTTGCAGTAAAGGTTTCCAGACTTATTACAACAGGAGAAGCTCAGGTAAAGAACAGTCAGGTTCATAGACCTGTGGTTCGCCATATTGTAGCCTTAGTCCGCCCAGACTTTTAAAAGCGCCGACTTCATGCTAGAAAAATCATTATTTTTTTTTTTCCCTCTCCACAAATCCAGTCTGAATCAGCCTCCAATTCAAAGCCTTCTCAGAGCGTTAAATTTGGTGAGCAAATATAAATGAAAAAAGCCTCGTTTTTCCCTGTGATAAGGCTCATAATTAAAGAATTAAATTAAACAATAATACAACTGAGCTGAGGAGGGATCTACGAGAAGGCTGTGTTGAACTCAGTGTGAACGGTGGCTGGAAAAGGCTGGATTTTCCCGGGCTAATAACTACAGCGTGTTTGAAAGTTAAATGACTCTTGCCTTTTCCTCCTCTTCGTCTTATTCTTATTAATAATAATAATATTATAACCATACAAATGTCACATTTCAAGCTATGAGCTGCTGCTTGGAACATCCTTCACGTTTGGCGGGAATCTCAGCGGGCCACATTACAGCCCATCAGGATCACTGGCTATGGCGCTCCATTAGAACCAATTTTCCAGAGCTCATGAAGCAATGGAGGGAAGAAGGACAGAGAGAGAGAGAGAGAGAGAGAGAGAGAGAGAAAGATATTGAGGCCCATACGGACTCAGAACCTGTATTTTGTTTAAATATGACGACTCAGAACCTGTGTTTTGTTTAAATATACAGACTCAGAACTTGTGTTTTGTTTAAATATACAGACTCAGAAACTGCAGTTTGTTTAAATATACGGACTCAGAACATGTGTTCTGTTTAAATATACAGACTCAGAAACTGCAGTTTGTTTAAATTTACAGACTCAGAGCCTGTGTTTTGTTTAAATATACAGACTCAGAGCCTGTGTTTTGTTTAAATATACAGGCTCAGAGCCTGTGTTTTGTTTAAATATACAGACTCAGAGCCTGTGTTTTGTTTAAATATACAGACTCAGAACCTGTGTTTTGTTAAAATATACAGACTCAGAACCTTCAGTTTGTTTAAATATACAGACTCAGAAACTGCAGTTTGTTTAAATTTACAGACTCAGAGCCTGTGTTTTGTTTAAATATACAGACTCAGAACCTGTGTTTTGTTTAAATATTGTGATTGTGGATATTTTCAGAAGCTCTTTAAGCTGGTGATTTTCTGTGCTGCCTTTGAGTCTTATGGGATTTAATATTGCAGCCATGGTTTGAGAGTGTGATCAGAGGTTTGATGTCGGTTGGGGTTTTAGGTCTTGGGGGGGGGGGGGGGGGGGGGGAGTTCTGACTCTCATCACGCTTGTTCCTGCTCAGCTGTTTTCAGGGGGCTAGGAGGAAGCGCAGGGGGTTTAGGTTAATAAAATAAAAATCTCCCGATTCTCTGCGGCATCCGCTAATGAGGATAATTAGTGGTAATTAACGAGGGATGATGTGAACTGTGACCGGCCCATTTTGCGCGCGTGGAGATGGATGTCTTCCTCCCATGGTTGCTCGGGAGATACGGATGATGGGTTTGGGTCTGTGTGCGTGACGCGTTTGTCCATTATGAATGACTGCGCGTGTGTGGTCTCTCATACAGAAAGTGGTTTCGCATTATTCACTTCCCTTTGAACGGCGAGACCATCACAAACACTGCAATGTGCAGTTTTCACCATTATGAGTCAGCTACAGATATGTAGGCATATCTGAACGTTTGGAATCTGGCTATGATATGACAGAAAGCTCTCGGGACAAATTCTCATGTAAAATTGAATGACTGGATTCAGTGAGTGATTCACTCTCTTCTATTGAGTCATATGTGTTCAGAGAAACATATCAGAATACTTTTCCTCTGGCTGACCACTCTCACTTTTGTATGCATTTTTTAAAAATTTTATTTATTTATTTGCTTGTGCTTGAGTAAGGTTTCTGATTGGTCAGAAACATGTTGCTGGCTCTTCCTTTGGCCCTGGGCGATCCTTCCAGAATATTCTTCCATCCAGGCCCCTGAATTAGCAGGGAATGTGGGCCAGGGGTGCAGGAGAGATTTTTGAAGTGGGGGGGGGGGGGCAAACTGCGAGCAAAAGGTCTCAACTTTTAAGCTTATACTATATATTTATTTTATTTCTCAGAAGTGGGGGGGGGGGGTGGATTGGGGGTCCCTATGAAACTGGGGGGGGGGGGGGGTCATATCCCTCCGTCCCCCCACCCCCTCCCCACCCGCCATCTGTGCCTTGCTGTGGGCTCATATCTGAGGCCTCCCATAAGAGGTGGGGGGGGGGTTGTGATTAGCCAGTGCGTGGGGGGGAGGGGTTGTGTGTGTGTGTGTCTGTTTCTGTGAATGTCCGTATGTGTGTGTCTGTGTGTCTGTTTCTGTGAATGTGTGTGTTTCCCTGAATGTGTGTGTGTCTTTTTCTGTGAATGTGTGTGTGTGTATGTGTGTGTGTTTCTCCGGATGTGTGTGTGTGTGTGTCTGTGTGTGTTTGCGTGTGTAAAGTAAATGGATGCTTTCCATGCCTGCACTGCAGCCCTGGCAGTGAAGCTAACTGTCTCCTTTGCTAAAACCAGCAGTGAGAGATATTGCCAGTGAGCTCAAACACAGCTTCACCGGAATGATGAACTCCACATTGATTGCGGGAGAGAACCGCTGGCAGCCGCTTCCAGCTCCGCCCTCGCCTGCCTCCCGCATCCTCTCTCCCTCTCCTCTCTCCATTGTTGCAGCGCACGGAGAGTCATTATCCATCTGATAGCCCCAATCCTTCAGTCAGCAAGCCGGGGGCAAGGGGGTGACGGATGATGGTCACTCCCCGTTAGCGCAAACACCAGCCCCGAGGCTGAACCCCAGGCCAGGAACGTACCTTCAGCGGCTCCAGCCTCAGCGCCATCCCAACACCGCGCCCGGATAACAACGTCCCTGCCAGAACATGACAGGTCATGGTTCCCACAATGTAAATGTGTCCGGGTATTCCCTTCAAATATGTTTGCCTTGCACAGTTTCCTTTGATTTTGACAGAAGTTGTTTAGCAATACATAATATATGGGCCGTGGGGTGGTTCATGGAACAAAAGCACAAGTTGGTGGAGCAGCTGTTTGACGTGCGGTCCAAAGCACGGGTGGATTAGAGCAAATGCTTCAGAGAAGAGCGCAAATTAATGAAAGATGTCGGAAGAATGGGATACACCTGCAAATACAGCTGGGTATTAAAAATGGGAGGGAAAAAAAGGAGATAAAAGTTGGCTTCAAATCACCTCATCTACATGCATTTTTAAACATTAACGTTTGTCATTTTGCTTTTAAATAAAGTTAGAATTGAGAATTTAATTGCACGGTCTGTCTGAGGTGGTGTGTAGAAGATACGTTGTTAGCGATGGAGATGCTGTAGGCTTGACTCAGTTTTACAGAATCGTCTGCGTCAACAACTCTTCTTTCCACAAGAAAGACCAACCCACACATGTGCACACACAGACAGATGCACACGCCTTGATGCACACACACACACACACACCCACAGGCATGCACACAGAGACACACATACATTCACACACGCACACACGACCACAAGTATGCACACACACAGAAAGAAGAACACGCATTGACGCACACAGACACACTCACACCCACAGGCATGCACACAGAGACACACACACATGCATTCACACACACACACGACCACAAGTATGCACACACACAGATAGATGGACACACATTGACACACACACACACACACCCACAGGAATGCACTCTGAGACACACACACACACACACGCACACATTCACACACACACATTCACACACACACACACACACACACACACACACACACACACACACACACACACAACCATGGATGAGCACACACCCACACATGGATACACATGCACACTCATGCACGTTTGCACACGTGCTGAACTGTCAGTAGATTAACAGTCTGATGCTGTTTGATCTCAGAATTCACACATGAAACACACGTGTTGCATCTGATGCCTGAACGCCATTCCAAAGCGGTTTGAAAGCGCTGAAAGCGTGTGTCAGAGAGGCGGGCGGCGTCGCTGTAATCCCCACATCGAGACGCAGAGCATGTTTCTGCAAACGGACCGTTAGTGAGGAACAGCTGGGCTTACAATTGAAATTAAAGCAGACTTGAGTTTTATCTTGTTACGCCTGGAGCAAAGGTTAATGCCTGTTTAAGCGCAGTTACAGTCTAACGGACTGTGAGTAATGCTATTGTGTGAGAAAACACATTATTATAACCGCATAAGAAAATAAGGCATGGGAATGGAGGGGAAAAAGCTGCTCGGCCCGTTTCAGCTCGTCATTTTGCCAATAGCCTGATGAAAATCTATCGGCTCGTGCAAAGTTTCAACAGCAGTTAACTCCATCAGAGGTGCAGGCCAAGTATTCTGGATGTGGTGCCATAAAAAAAAAAAAAAAAAAAAAAAATTGTCATGGCAACCCCACCCAAGATTTACATTTCGGTGGTGTTTTATTTTTCACAGATTTAAAATATAAATTCATCTTTTATTTCCTCATATTCATCCATTTTACAGCTACATAAATATGCATTTAATATCAGTCTAAAGCTGTTATTTATATGCCTGGGATTAAATAAATAAATTCTGACTGAGGCATTATAAACTCAGATCTATCTGTCTGTCTGTCTGCTTACACATCTATTTATTTTTATTGTCGCTTAGCATTTATTTTCAATTTTTTTTTCAGTGAAATATATGTTGACTGTATCCACCCAGTGACTGGTGATGTAGTAAGTCACATGGGGTGAGGCAGGCCCATGTGTTAAAGACTGAGACCTGACCACCCTTAGAAATACACAATAAAATTGTGAGTTTTTAAAACCTGAATCAATATGATCGGTCTCTGAAAGCAATTTTACACTCCAAAACCACAAAGGAGGGATGTCATTACCAATTTGAGATGCTTCTTTAAGATTTCAGTGTAGTATAAAAGAAAAAAAAAAACTCCCTTTTTGAAGTCATATGCCCAGAAGTTGTTGTATCTGTTGCCAAAGTCTGTTTCAGTTGTACAAATTCTCAGACAACGATAGTGCATTTAAATTATACATAATAATTACATTAGAAATTCAAAACTGCTTACCTTACCACATAGTATGGATCAGTACATTTATACTATGCAGTGCATCGATCAATTAAAAATAAATATTTATTTACAGTCATGAACAACATAATCATTTTGTTGTTGTTACAATTTCAAAAGTGCCAACCCACACCCAATAATTCCTCACCAATCATTTCAACGTCATTGAAGGTAACTGTCCTCTGAAAGCAGTGATTTTACATCACGGATCTCACATGTCACGCTGCAGCGAACCCCCTGGGAAAGCGACCGATGTCTAACCCAGCGCATCCCTAATGCCCCGAGTGTCCCTGTGGATCTGACAGGAAGTGCTGCAGAATGGCTGTGCAGCAGCAGGTGCTGAGTGTTGGCGTTCAGGTTGTTGTTGTTCCTCTCGTCTCCCCGCAGACGCACAGGTGCTGGGATCTGAGTGAAAGCGAGGGAGGGAGGGAGGGAGGGAGGGGGGGAGGGGGGTGCTGGAGGAGAGCTCACCTGCTTACCTGTTTACACAGCTTTGTTTTCTTATACTCCCCCGCAAATAAAAAGAGATGAACATGCAGGGAGGAGCTGCAGGGGGGCGTCTGTGACACAGACTGAGCAGTCTAACCTGTAACAGCATCACACACACACACACACTCACTGACACACACACGCACACACACACACACACACACACACACACACACTCACACGCTCACACACACACACACACTCACACTCACACACACACACGCTCACACACACACACACTCACACACACATTAATACACACTGACACACATGCACACTCACTCATATGGTCTCACACACAGACACAAACTCACACACACACACTCACACGCTCACATACATACACACACAAACACACACTCACACATTCATACACACTGACACATGCACACACTCAGTGGACGCCATGTCATCACTCTCCCCTGCCGCAGATACACAGTGTAACAGCAGTATGATGTCATGGCTCTGTCTGACAGCCCCATCCATTTCCCCCTGTCAATCCCTGTGTCTCTATCTGCTTCCACTGTGTCTGTATCTGCCCCTGCGGCTGCCCCACAGCCCCCCCCCCACCTCCACCTCTGCCCCAGCCCGTGGTAACACACAGAACACAGCGGATACTCCATTTATCATGAGATATGGCATCATTCTTCTGTTAAAGAGCCTCTGGGAGAAATCAGATAATACAGACAAAACACCAGATAAAGCAGTTTTATAATTCCATACACCACATGTTTGTATTTGCCAGGCAGAGACACTTGTAGACCTTTATGAAGCATTAAGCTAAACCAGAGAGCGTGTTCAAGCTAGAACATGAACATTTTTTTAAAATATGAAGGGTTGTGAAAACTAAAGCAAGACATGTGAGGTTAACAAATGAAGAAATGAGCATTTCACTTAAAATAAGAGCAACCTATCCATTCCGCACCTGCCCCGCACAACTTCCCATTTATTACAGATCTGCTGCAAGAGAAGACAGGGGAGTCAGAGGCACTGAGAAATACAGAGAGACATGGTGAGAGAGAGAGAGAGAGAGAGAGAGAGGAGGGGTGGAGCAAAATTATTGTGTACTTTTGTGTGTATGTGTGTGTGTGTGTGTGTGTGTGTGTGTGCGTGTGTGAGTGTGTATGAGTGTGTGCATGTGTGTGAGTGTGTGTGTGTAATGGTGTATAAGTGAGAGATAGAGGGGAGTGTTAGAGAGTGATTTTTTCTATTAGGTGAAAGGTTCATGCCTGTTTGTGTGTTTGTGTGTCTTTGGTGTGTGTGTGAGAGTGAATGTGTGTGTGTATGTGGTGTGTGTGAGTGAATGTGTATTTGTCTGTGGTGTGTGTGTGTGTGTGTGTATGTGGTGTGTGTGAGTGAATGTGTGTTTGTCTGTGGTGTGTGTGTGTGTGTGTGTGTGTATGTGTGAGTGAGTGAATGAGTATGTGTGTCTGTGGTCTGTGTGTGTGAGAGTGAATGGGTGTGTGTGTGTGTGTGTGTATGGTGTGTGTGAGTGAGTGAGTGAGTGTGTGAATGCGTGTGTGTGTGTCTGTGATGTGTGTGTGTGAGAGTGAATGTGTGTGTGTGCGTCTGTGATGTGTGTGTGTGTTTGAGTGAATGTGGGTGTGTCTGTGGTGTGTGTGCTAGTGTGTGCGTATCTTCTGTGTGTGTGTGTTTGAGTGTGTTTGTCTCGTGTCTTGGCTGGCGCAGGGCTTTGTTGATGATCACCTGTATCAGGAGGTTGCAGCGACTCTGCCGTCAGGGCTTATCTGGTGTTAACAGCAGCCTGCACCTGTGTCAGAACCCAGCGGTCCGGCCCGTGACCCGCGCGACTGGGAGCTTCGCCAGCATGGAACTGATCCAGGCCCATGGCGGGAATCAGAGGGGCATGGCCCAGAACCACTGGGGAGGGAGAATAAAGAGGAAAACGGAGCAGAGAAAATAAAAAAAAAAATAAGCTGGAAAAAAGAAACAGGAAAAAAAGTGCAGCGCTGTCTCTTGTAGGTCATGAATATACTCTTTAAAAAAGACAGAGAGTAAAAAGTTTCAAGGACTCTGACATGGAAGAAATGTCCTTAAAGATCCATCCATTCAATTCTGCTTCTCATTTAAAAAAAAAAAAAATACTCTTAAAAAACAGAAGTAAAGGGTGGTGAGATAGCAGTTCAGGTAACATGTAAAAGTAACACCTCCTCCTTTACTGTGTAACTTTACAAAAAGGCTAGCTATGCCACAAAATATACAAGAGCACATATCACTTCATGTGGGAAATGATTTTAGCAGGATGTAATAAAACTGTATTTGCCAGCCAAAAATACCCATGCATTGGTTTACATCTTCAGTCTTCAGACTCGGGTCATTCTCCTGCTGCATTGTCAGACTACACAGTCTGTTACATTGCAAAACATCAAAGATCAAAACCAGTTAACTGGCCCCTTAAGTTAAAGACCAGACTCAGACTGTAAGTTGTGGGGGAGGGTGGCCAAAAATGATCACATAAAGTTTGCAGTTTTGATGAAAGAGAAAATTGCTCAATGCCATGAAGGTGCAGAGAGAAGCGCAGATTAGATTGGGCAGGTATTCGTTCTGTTACAGATTTAGTGACTTTCTGACACCGCCTGTCCAATGGAATAAAGCAATCTATCTCATGTTAAACATTGTGATGACCCTGCACTATCCAGAGAACGTGGACAAGGCCGCCATACGGCAGTGAAAATTTGGACCTTTGAGCTTTGCATAAATGAGCGAAATTAAGCATGCGTGTATCGAACTGACAGAGCCACAGAAATATTCTTTCAGTTTACCCCATTTCATTACCTGTTTTTTTTAGGCCAGGTAGTCGCAAAATATATTCCATACTTGTGCCAGTGGGCTTGCCAAATGTATAGCGTAAGCAGAAATTTCCTGTGTCGATTTCAGAGACGCACTCAGTGATTTTTTTTTTTTTTTTTGCTTCTGATGCTTGATGAGCCTAATCCAGGCGAAAGCAGGAAGTGAGTCTCCAGAGGCATTTTCCAAAGATGCTCTGATTGTTGCTTAAATGTACAAAAAGGATTGTTGCTCTCAGTCAAAAAATTAACACTGAGAGAGAATGGGGCAGGAAATCAGCAATAAATGAAGCATCAAGGCGGTCTGTTCTGCACACTGCATCAAAACCCAGACTCAGAAGTCTTTGGTGTGAATTTGTTTTATTATTATGCTTGCACTATGAAGAGAAAATGAAAGTGCAGAGTGCAAAGGTGTACATCAGCAGACTTTTTGGCAAGTTGCCCCTCTGAGCACTTGATTGTATGCTTACCCTTGGTTCAAACCTCATTTCTAATGACATTTTCTCTCCCTCCATATGTTTAAACTGGAGCTACCTCCTGTGGCTGTCAAACTCCATCTACAGCCTTGCTGTTACTGTTCCAAAGGAGTCCGATATTCAAACATGATATAATACTGAAAAACAATTACAAATCATGTAAAATGCTAAATAAAAATAACTTGGCACACAAGTGTGATGTCATGCTGAAAAATCTTTAAAAATAACTAGAATAAAAATACTGTGTTTGCTTCCTTTTTCAGGTTGCTAAAACATTCTTGAAGTAATCTGAAAAGGGTTGGAATTCTACCGAGAAATTCTAGAATTCTAAAGCATTCTTGAGAATAGATTGAGAATCTTCAGGTACGTGAGTGTGAATGTAAGCAGGCTGAGATAATCAGGTGTTTAGCACCGTATCCATTGGCTGCTGAGGGAACGTTTTGAAGCGGCACTGTTCCCTCGACATCATGTGACCCCTGTCTTTTTTCTCTTTTGTTTTTTTCTTTCATGAAGCAATCTATCATGGAAAAACTGCAAGTATGCAGTCTTTGCTTTACTAAGGTATGGGAGGGAGTCATTCAGTGCCAGTTGATCTCTAGGGGCTCATTACTCTGGAAAAAAGCACGCTTTTCCACACTTTCTCATATTAAAAACAAATATGCTCTCCTCATAAATACAGCCCCCTGGGTTTTGGAGATGTAATTTTTTGCCCTAATAGGTACAGCTTTTCTTATGTACAGAAAATATGTTTATTTGTGTTAATTGAGGGTTCTTGTGGTTTCCATGGAAGCCCCTGTATAGTTTTCCATGAAATCATTATAGTTATTGCCATTCTTCTTTAAAAAAAAACATCAGTACGGGTCAGAAAAAAAAAAAACGTCAGATCATTTCTCTGTGCGATCATGACAGAAAGGCACCACTGGGATGCTGATTAGTGTCAAACTGTACACTAGAGATTTGCCTGTCCAGACCCCAAGTTAAAACCTGTGAATCTAGTCTCTGCCATCCTGATCCAGTCGCTCTGCTGCTTGTTATGCTGTCTTCAGGTTCAGCGATGGGAACACTGTCATGAAGAAGGTGCTTTGCACGGAGGTTTGATGATTAATGATGCACATGTACATTATATTCCACAACATGTAAAGAGCAAGGTTTTGGATATGATCAAAATAAAAATATGGATTTGTCCTGAATTCAGTCATACAGTTCATTCAACTGTATACCAAGTAATTTTGCTTTTTTTTCTTTTTCAATTACACACACACACACACAAGCACAGCAGGTGATTTGTTCATTTTTAACACGAGGGGTGGCCCAATGGGATCACCCCCCCTGCCCCCACACCACCAATCAACACACACAAACGTGTAAAATGGGGATGGCAGGTTAACAAGGGGGATACAAGGGGGATGCATTTTGCTCATTTTGCTGACAAGGGGGATGGCATCCCCCCTCATATCGCCTACTGCACACACACACACACACACACACACACACACCATCCTTCAGAGCAGGTATGCGCAGATAGGTCATGGTCCCCCTCCTAGAGTGCTTGTCACAGTGAACATGGAGGTATGAGAAAAACCCGTCCCCGCAAAGCCACGGCTTCCCTGTGCCCTGCCCCGCCCCTCCATCCCACAAGCTCCGACCCACTCCGGCTCATTCAGGCTCTTTAAACGACTCAGCAAACTGCAGACTGTACGCTTGATTTCCCGATTCGGTATTCACAGGTTATTCATCACAGGGATGCTACGTCAGCAGGCCCGCTGAAGGTCCTGCAGCTCGGCCCTTTTATCTCAGAAAGCGCATAAACGGAGGAGTTTATTTATTTATTTATTTATTTATTTATATAATTCCTCTTCCCTGAAGTTTTAGCACTTTTAACTTTACAAATTAGATTCTGTTTACTTGAGCTTTGTTTAAAAAAAGAAAAAAGAGAAATGTTGTTTGTTCAGTAAATGGCTATTTTTATGGACTCAATACTCCATCTCCCTCCAGACATGTGGTAGGTCAGTCTCTTCTGCTGTGTGCTGCTTTGCTTAACTGGGGGTCCACTTGGAAATTCAGAGCTGATCCGGACTCCAATGGGGGGAGGGGGGGATTTTTTCTCATTATGTATTTATTGCTTTTTTATCATCTGATATGTGCAATATTTGAAATGTACCTACTTTGATAGAAAGTGGGTGTGACTGTGTTGTTTCTCAAGAGCGTTCAGAACAGCACGTCAGTTGATGCAGGCCGCCAGGGTGGACGGAATGTCTGACACAAACACGATCCCTCCCGAGGCTTCCCTGCGGTTTCAGTGTGTTCCAAGCCTAGCGACAGTTGCCCAGGAGACCGGCAGACAAGCCTGAGTTCTGAGAACAGCACCTGCCTGTCCACAGGTGAACTGCCCTGGGGAGGACCAGTGGGTGGGGGGGTTTGAGGGGTGGGGGTGTTAGGGAGAGGAAATTTTAGGCCACATTAAAATTCATGCCGTGGGACACATACATTCCACCACGGCGTGCTGGTCAACAGAGAGATGCGAGGTTTTCGCAGCGGCCGAGGCTGACTGTTGCCCGGCAAGGAGAGAAGAGGCGTATTACAGAGTCAGGACCCTCTGACTGACAGGGCTGACACTGAGGACGATAGAAGAAAGGACAAAACAGGAAAAAAAAACACACATCTGCTGCTGCCCAGAACAAAAGGTCTTTAAATTGCTTTGAAATGACAGTACACTGAAAAAATGACCAATACAATGTACTTCCCTTTTGAATTCTCTCCCCAAAGGGGCTGTTTACTGATTGGGTTGGGAAACGTGAGAGTGGAATTGCCATGACTGAAGTGCACAGTGTTCGGTTAGATTACATTGATGCCTGATTCTCCTCCTGAAGGTCTCCTGAAGACCACTTTTCTCTTTTTTTTTAGAATAAATCTAAAATGGTTTCCAGTTATTTAGCTCGGAGGGTCACTTTTTGCTTGGGGCTGAAGGTCACCCTGTTCTTTCTTGTTCTGGTTTGCCAGATTTTTTGTCTTGTTTACCTTTTTATGACCCTGGTGATGTTGTTTTGATGTTCTCCCCTCGCCCCAATAAACATCAGATGAAAGTGGGTTGTCAGAAATAATTGTTACGCTATGAAGAAGGCATGAGAATAGGGCAGAAGCTCTCACTTGCTCGAGTGGACAGGGCTAATATCCTGGGGTATTTTTGATAGGCTCAAAAACATGGACCATTTTTGGGAATATTTATAGCTTGTCAGGATTACCGTACCCTGACACATGAAATATACATTTGACTTTCAGTATTGTATCCTTGAATTCCTCAAGGATATCATATGGGTGTGGGCATCTCCTTGATATTAAAGGTGGAAAAACTATTTTCAGAGATTTGACATAATTCACAGATAAATGTTCCCTTTCCAGACTTAAGAGAGCCCCATATGCAAAATTAATAAACAGCAGACACATTTAGAACACTACATATTTGTGCACTCTGATTCTCCTAAAACTCTGCTCCTAATCCAGAATGATAAACAATAAGAAAAATGCAATATGTCGTACCTTTTCACCTCACGACCAACCCAGCGGTCCACAAAGCCGTGACTGAGAGTATTTTCGTGCCTGCAGGAGGAGTCTGTTGTGCTCACTCTATATTTAAAACAAATAACAGTTCTTGAGGAAAAACACCTCCGCCCCCCCCCCCCAAAAAAAAAAAAAAATAGGATTTGGGCAATGTGAGCAGAAGAGATGCCACTCCCAGGGACAGAATGCCCCCAGGTACAGCTTCTTTAGAGCGTACTGATAATGCCTTGTGGTTTGGTGGTTTGGGGTTTTTTCAGCAGGGTTTGAGTCAGAGTCACCTCACTGTAACCTGACACCCCGCACTCAGAGTAGAAGAAGGAACTCCGCGGACCAGCCCGGCGATCCCACCCCGCCCCTGCAGTGTGACTGAGCTTCACATTCACATTAGAGGGCCTTTAGAGGCTCTGAGCTAAAAACAGATGCATCGTCTCACAACGGCGCCACAGCCAAAAGTAAATAAAGAAATAAAAGCTAAAATAAAATAGAAATAGTTGTCCTTGAGTGAGTTTGAAAAGCTTTATCCAGTGAAGCAATTACAGTAATGAAGATGTTTCGGTAAAGAAAATATAGCGTCAAAGAAGTTTCATGAAAGCAAATGTAATAATGAAAAATGTTACAGTAAAGTAAATATTAGACATGTCTGTAATTATAACACTGGAGAAATTTCTGTAGATATAATAATAAAGACGTCTGAGTAAATGTAATGATGGTGTTTTGAGTTTGGAGCTCACTCTTGGTCTTGAGTAGGCGTATGGTTTCATTCACCCTTTTTCTTCTCTGAGAGGTTTTTTCAGCATCTTTGAACATAGATGTTGAAGATGACAACACTTCTGCTTTGTTCCGCGAGTGCTACACAAATAAAGACCTTCTACACTGTGCAGTGTAATTATGTGATTTATTCTACCTTCAATCATACTCATTCATTCATTTTTAATCATTTGTCCCCTTTTTTCATTTTCAAATAAGCATTTACTGGTTATTCAATTAATTGCAAAAGCTGAAAAAGCTAACTTGTAAGATGGAAAATACAGTAATTGTCTAGTTAATGTACAGTGACTTTTATGTGTATGTGATGGAAAAGATCAGAACAGAATTTAAGGGAATGATTTCATTACCCATTCTATGGAGATTTGTTTTCAGTTTCATCGCAGATGTTGTCTTATACCATTCATTCAGCCCAGTCTAAAAGCACAAAGTACAAACCAACACAGAATGACGGCATTTTGCCAGTATTTCCCTTTGCTTTGAAATTGTAGTGTCCGTAAATTGTAGATGCAAAAAGTTATACAAAAACAGCAAGTTGTCCTTCAAGGAGAGTTATTAGTGTTGGGTTAGATTAAAATAACAGTCAAAGTATATATATTATTTTAATGTAACCTCACTCTAATTACTCTCCTGATTACATCTGATCATATATACATATATATATATGTGGGTATGATCAGATGTAATCACAGACTAGGGGAGGTGAAGGCGAATGGGGACTAGGCTGCACAGTTTCCCTGCTGCACAAGGTTGCTCATTCAAAGTTAGTTTTTGTGAGTTGGCCGGAGGAAGGCCATCATTCATTTGAATAATGTGCATTGTAATATTTCAAAGGTGACACATGCCTCATTACTGGCAGGAGCTCGTAATTTATGGCTCGGCGATGTGGAATAGTAGCGAGAGTTCTGGCCTTGCGCCTGGAGACGTCATGATCTCACAATGGGACCTACCTGAGCTCGCAGCAGTCCGGCGCGAGCAGCGCTACGTGTTGAACGCCACTGATGAAGAACCTTGAAACTTGTTTGAAGTGTTTTGTGGGAAACTTGTGCTGGAGCACTGAGCCAGGCAGAAACATGGGCACCATTATTTAATGATCCAAAAATCTATATGTAGTCATTTTTCTTCTTCTTCTTCTTTTTTTATTTGCATTTCAAAGTGGCAAAACAAGACGAAACATATCCCTTTTCCTGATGTGCACACTGTACATTTTTCTGTATTTTATTACAACTTTAAAGGGCCACTCTACTGCCTATTTTTTCCCTTTTGTTCTACCCCAGAGGTAAAAGTAGATTTAGATCCAAATGCTGCAACTGGCAGTGCAGCAGTGACGTAGTTATGTCATAAATACCCAATGTGGTGAAGTGAGGGTCTGCTTTGGCATAAGGTATCTACCTCTTCACTGTCACTCTGAACTTAAAATAGCAGCGGTAGAATGCAATGTTCTTTCTCGGTCTCAAAGGGACAGAGTATTCCACACCTCTTGATTTTATTGCAAGGTAATGACCACCTCATGGTTAGAGGCAGGATCTCTACCTCTACATTCCTCTCTCCAACATTTGATGATATTCAAGTTTGTACAAAATATTAAGTTTCCCAATTCTGGCTTTGAGCCAAGTTTTGAACTCTACCTTTTCACTGTCAATTATATGCATGTACCTCCACTATGTCTAGCCTACAAACTCTTTGCACAGCTCATAGTTAGAGTTATCTATACACTGTTTTTCACTGTCTGTAAAGTAACAGAATCTACCAAGCAGAGAAGACACTCCAGTATGAAAAGTTAGAGCCTTTTTGAAATGATTAGAGATTTCTGCTTATTTTTCCAAAATTTTTTTTAGATTTAGTATTGAAGGCACGGCTTTAATTCCCTCGTAAATGTATTTGTCTGAGTAAAAGGAAGAATTTAAATGGCATTAACATTAGCAATGCATAAACTTAGACTAACCTGTGAGAAAGCGAGAGTGGAAAAATGTCCATTCTGATGCAACTTTGTAAAAACATAAATCATTAAGCAGGAGATGAAGATCCTTTGTAGCATACCCATTTCAAAGCAAAAGGATTCTTTTGAAGAATGCGTATGGAAGTCGCATGTGTCTGAAGGTTAAGAATCTCTTTGTAGTACACTGTAATTATCCAAATTTATGTTATGAACTGTCCATTGTGGAAACATGACTTACTGTAAACATAATTACATAACTATAAATATGTAATAACAATAATGTTTGTTCTTTTTCTCCTTCTTCTTCTTCTTCTTCTTATTATTACTATTGTTATTGTTATTATTTCATATTGGAAATCACAATCTGAGATTTAATTTTCACTTTTCATTTTGGAGACCAAAAATACTTAAGTACAACTGAGTAACTGTGAAAGACATTCAAACAAACAAACACAGAAAAAGTTACTTCTGTAATGACACCAGTTTGTCTCACTTAAGAATATATTGTAAGTTGTTAAGTTGTTACATAACCCTGCTCCATCACTTTCTCAGTCCTGAAAAGTCCATGGTTTTAAAATTAAGATTAATTGCAGAAAGTGACTATGCTGACTATTTTTCACCAAAAGGAACTGAGATATGATTGAGCATGCAGGAATAGTGGAATAGTGTTAATGTTTACCTGGGCTTGAAAAGTATGTGCATTCAGTACTGACCCCTGTAGTCTTACAGCAGATAATGAAACAATTTCACATAGAGTGCTACTGTGCATGGCCCAAATCTTTGTGATCAGATCCATTTGAAAAAATGATAGAAGAAACAGAGTCATCCAAGATGGCTGTTTACACTGATTATTTAAACTACAGGACCGACCGCGCGTTGTTCTGATAACCATCGCAGTTGCCGCACACCAGCTGGGCAGTGAAACGGGCCTAATTGGACCCCCCCTCCCCCGGGGGGGTCTTGGTTCTGATTCACAGGACGGCGCTGCCTGGGCTGAGGCAGAGGTACCCAGAGGAACAATTTCGAGCGGCCTCTCCCTCCCTCCACGGCTCCATGGGGGGCTGATTTGGGCCTGCTGGTAGAGAATGACGGAATCTTCAAACACGTAACAGCGCCTCCCCCCGCCTGTCTTTCCTCAGGGGTCCTCAGCATCATCTCAGCCTGATCCAGTGACCGTCTAAATAACCAATCAGGGGAGAAAGAGAAGAGCTGCTGCTTACTGGCATGGAGCGTTGCACCGGAGGAAAAGGCATACTAAGCATACAGGGCCCCAGGGTTTGAAGGGGCCCACAAAAATCTGAGACCACAATTTCTAGCCATGCCCCTGCTTACTAGCTACATTGGTCAGCCCTTTGATATTCCCATTTATCCAGTTTAGGAACTCCCCCGATCCACAGCTAGCCGGAAAGAACACAAGTCCCACCTGACTTTCTTTGTCTTTCTTGTTGTTGTGTCTCTGACCCCCTAGTGAGTGTTTTTTGAGAGTTTGTTTTTAAATACACAGACCCATCATCCTGGCTGTGCTTGCTGTGCTGTCTCTCCCTATCTTCCCCTAGTAATTGGAAAAATGAGCAACAATTACAACACTCCGGGCTGCCATCTTGCTGCTTTGTGAGCTGTGAATATGCCGGCAGGTACGGAGGGAGACAAACCAGGGAGAGATTCCTCGGCAGAATGCGACAGTTTGCCTGCTGCATAGTGAGCTTGTTATCACAGAGAGTCAGGTGTGTTCAACTTCTATGTGTGTTTGTTTGTTTGTCTGTTTTCTTGTCCCAAAGGTATTAGTCCCCAGTCTGCAGGTATATGTATATACATGTATAGGTCTGAGAGGCAGTAGAAGAAAGCTTATTGTCCTCCAAGCTTATTGCTCTCCTGGAGTCATCCTAGAAGATAACAGCCAGTATGTATTGCTCATCACGATGTGAATCATAAATGAGCTTCGCTTCTCCTATTCCTGGACAGGCAGGATGCTATCTACGAAATTGCCCCAAAAACCACAATTTAAAAAAAAAATGAAATAATAAAATCCCACTTTAATGGCTGTGTCTGTAGCTGAGAGTGCAGTCTGGGCCCTGCAGCTGGATCATCAGAAGTGTGGGTCTGGGCCTGCGTGTGTGTGTGTGTGTGTGTGTGTGTGTGTGTGTGTGTGTGTGTCATTAGCCCTATGTCCATGGACCTGCAGTGGCTGGGCATAATTGGCTGTACCCCCTGGAGTTGGGTTGGTTTACAGCAGGTCAGCCAAGGCTGCTCAGATCTGGGCTGTTAAGCGCCCCTCTGCTGCTCACCAGGTTTCCTGTAGGTGTGCCTTTAGTTCCCCTGTATGATGGTGTAGAGCTGGGGGTCCATAACCCTGGTCCTGGTCATTCGCAGGGTCCACTGGGTTTTGTCTCCACCCTAAAAATCTGCAGCCAGTTCAACCCCAAGGGCACCAGTAATTGCATGGCTGTGACTGTGTTGTTGTCTGCTTGGATTTATCAGTGAAGTACTCATCATGACAACAAAGACCAGAGAATCACCATATGAGTGACCAATAAGATGCCCCGGAAACAACACCCCCACGTCCCCCCCCCCCCAAAAAAAAAACACCCCCACGCCCCCCCCCCCCCCCCCATCAGTACAGGAAGTATTGCAACTCAAAGACAGTCCATTTTGCAGTGTGTCTGAGAGCCCACGGGAAGCTATATTCTTTGTGTTTTATTCAAGGGTTGAACAGTTTGCAGAGGGCCAAATCATGATGGGCATAGACCCTATTTTAGTTATTTTTTTATTTAAAATATATATTTTTTCTATTTATTCTTGTTTAAGGTTGGCTTCTTCTGTTAGGCTGGACTTCCTTGTTCCCTTTTCCAGCATGGCTTCACTCTGATCTTTTGGAATTATGTTGTTGTTGTGTTTTTTTCTTTTCATGCTGATTTAATTATCTCTGTACACAGTGAGAACCACCCAACAGTCAGTCCCGCGATCGCGTTCAGCATCCCAGTCTGCTGAAGTCAGTTCTGAAAAAAGGCTTCTTTTCTAAAAATATCAAATAAATAAATAAGTTAAAAAAAAAACAAAAAACAAACCAAAAAACAGGCTTTGCATTTGACTTTGTAAAATGGTCCATTAGGGTGCCTCTGTGACTCCTCTAATTTAATGGAGTCATTAAATTGGTGAGGGAAAAAAAAAGGTTGTTTATCTCGTTTTCTCAGAAAAAAAAGAAGAGAGAGACAAAGGAGGCAAACATGGGCTGCTCTAACTCAAGTCTGAAAATTAATTAAAGGGGGGACATCAAAGCTGGGCACAGACAGAGTTTTTCAAAGAACTTTTAAAAGGCCTAAAAAATACACACTTTCTCTCTCTTTTCCCTCTCTCTCTCTCACTCCCTTACTGCTGAATACCAGGACCAGTGAGTGAGAATATTATGGCTCCAAACCTCTCTGGTCCCCAGAGGTCTGTCAGCCCTGATCTCTGACAGGTGGGACCCCAGGGGCCAACAGCTTGACAAATGGCATTTTAGTGTCTCCCCTTCTCTCTTAGCGCGGCCTTGCTCTCTTTCTCTGTGTCTCTGGCTCAGTCCTCTTCAGCTCATGACTTTTTCTGCCTCCTACACAATTTTTCCTCAGCTGTATGTCTCTATCTTGAACCCTATCGATTTCAATTCTGTTTCAATTTGACTTGCTTTTACAGCATGACACAATCAATGTTTGCGATGCAAAAAAACCTTTTAAATCACAAAAGGCAATGAACGACACGTGCATAGACACTTTCATTTTTCCTGCATTATTTTTAGCACTCTCACTCTGTTAGTCTACCTCTGTCTGTGTTATATTCCTCTCCTGTCTCTTTCTCTTGGTCAGTTAATTTATTTCAAGATCCTGCTTTACAAGCAATTGTGCTCTTTCAATGTGTGTGCATATGATAACATCATAGTCTGTCTGACCCAGGATTTCCCTATATTAAGCATATCTAGAAGTACAGCTTTTTGATATTCAGTGGTTCTGCAGCATACGCTGTCATGCAGTGATGAAGTTATCTCCCTCAAGTCTCACTTAGGAGACTTCTATTTTTATAAATACACTCATATGTGATCCCCATGTGCCTGCTAATATGTTTTACTTTATGGAGATGTATTCATTTTTTCACTGAAATGGAGTGAAGTCAAATAAACGAGTCTCTCGTAGCTATTCTGCTGTATATTCAAATACCGGGGCCTTTAAAGAAAGATGAAAAGCTCAGATCTATTTTAGTAAGAGGAAAATATTATATCATCTTTGTCAAAGCAAGTATCCTTCCCAGCACTCAAATCCTCAAGCTCCTGATTACAGATACCCGCCCTGAGGACAGGAATGCAAGCTGTTCATCGCACTTAAAAAAGTGTTAAGAGGGGAAAAAGGGGGTAAAAAAAAAAAAAATCAGGACTGATTTTCAGAGCTGCTTAACACATCCTGACAAGTGAAAGACTGGCATGACAATTAAAAAAAACAACAATGAAGCAGTCAGGTCACTCTGACAGCTTGTATAGCTCTGGGGCAACTCAGTAGCCCTTCCCATAATGCATTGCATGGGCCTCTAGCATACCAGCGGCTGTTTCTCGGCTAACGAGGCACTTTCAGTATTTCCCTGATGGTCAGGTCAGTGCCGGAGGCGGGTGGTAACAGCAATGTCCCTAACTACTGTGGAAACAGTGGAATTGATCATAACTACTGACCAGTTTTTGTTTTTTTTTTTTTTTTAAATGGGGGGACGTGTTTTAATGAAGCGCAGAATCATCTCAAACTCCAGACAGTCAGCGAGGGCTTTGGTTCTTTTCAAAACAAAGCACACCAGGGAGAGACCATGCACAGCCCATTTTCATGGCAGATTCTCCCTCAGTAAACAGAGATATTTGTCTGTGACCCCATGAGAGTCACTCACTCCTGCTGCCAACATTTCTGGGGCCTAGAAAGCATGCATATTGTAAACTGTATTGCACACATTTTGGAGGAGAACCTGCAGACTATTGCATAAGTTTTGCACTGGGAAGCGCATTCATTCCAGAATTATGAGAATGAAATAATAACAAGACTTTCTGGGCTTGATAAAAATGGGAAGGACAAAGATTATTGTCCTGAATTGTCCAGAATGAATTGTGACTAGACATTTCCAGATTTTATTATTTTTTTTTACTCAACCGCATCCATAACAATTGGAGGAAATGAAAAACGAACATCGAGTTCAGTAAAAGTGATTGATGTTAAACAGCTAATTACGCAGTCAACCAGAAACAATGATTAGAGTTGGTTAAAATTAGCAGAGACAATGCTAAGGAAAGAAATGTTTTTGAAGCAACACATCATCCGTCCCACAGTGTGGAGCCGCAAAGAAAAAGGACACGGCACAAAAAGTTCAAAACAAAGACGCACCGCCCATAAAGCAATACTGGAATTCTTCAATAGAGATTTAAAAGTCCATATTAAACGGATGTGAAACTTCACCTGGGGGAAAGGGCTGGAGAAAAGAACCCAATCATGCACAAAATGAAGACTTTGAAGGAAATAAGATAATCAACGGGAAGGAGATGTGAAGAAAGGATGGAGAGATGCCAAGTGACACATGAAAGGAAAGTTAAAAAACAAAAGGATCGATCTTAATGGTGAGACTGTTCTGTGGAAGGTTAACTGGAGTGGTGAGCAGGCATGGTAAGTGAATGAAGTGGTGTCTACCCTTCAGTGCTTCAAAAGCCTATGAGCTGGATGTAGACAAAGAGCGTGTGCACAAAACACATTGATCTTATGGCCACTTGTGACAACTGCAGTCCGGTCATCCAGTTAAAAAGCTAACCATGGATCAAGTTAGCAGCTGTTGCGGTTCATGAGAAAAAAAAATAAACTTTTTTTAAATCACCTTTTTTCCTGAGTATATGGAAATTCTGACTCTGGCCATTTTTAAATGCTTGATTGGATCACTCACTATTGCAGCTCATCTCTGGTTAGCAGACAGGAGAGGCCTTCACCTGCGGAATGGCCACTGTTAGATAAGAACATTGTGTGGGTCAAGCATCATCTGAGCAGGTGTGATTGCAGTAGAAGTGAAGTCAGGTACGTTATCTCATTACAGGTGTTTAGCTGACACTTTTTACCAAAGTGACTTGCGGTTGATTAGGCCAGTGATTCCCAACGTCAGTCCTTGGGGCACACTGTGTATGCTGGTTTTTATTCCAACCACAACTGCAATCCCAAAATCTTAACAAGCTGTTCATAATTGTTCGCGCTTTTTCATGACTAGAGAGATAATTGGCCATTATACCTATGCATTTCATTGAGAATAAGCTCCTATATTCACATTGTGCCATATTGCAGGCAATTGCATAAAGACAAGTAAAATGTTTGAACTCATATTAAAGACCATGGTGATTCTGGACACACAACCACTAAAACTATCCAATTGGTAGATAATGAAAAATTCAAAGACAAAGCTAATTATAATGAGCCAAACCTGCATTGTGTTATGAAGCATAAGGAAAAAAATCTGGAGCTTAATCATATGTTCAATGATTTAAGGAGTGTACTGATTCACCCCAGTCTTTAATTTGATGAGGTATAAAAACATACTCTTTTTGTGCATTTGTTTGCAAAATCACATAAACACAATGTGAACATAGGAGCTATTTCTTCATGAAATGCATAGCTATAATGGCCAATTATCTCTCTAGTCATGAAAAAGCGTGAACAATTTTGAACATTTAACAGCTTGTTAAGATTTTGGGATTGCAGTCGTGGTTGGAATAAAAACCAGCATACACAGTGTGCCCCAAGGACCGACGTTGGGAATCACTGGATTAGGCTAACCAAGGGCCAAGCCCTCGTGGGGGCAATGTGGAGTTCACTGGTGTTCTTGCTGTGGCTGGACTGGGGCTTGAGCCAGCTACCTCAGGGGTCCCAGTCATGCACTTCAGCTAGACTAGAGGCTGTCGCCTCTTCTGTTCTGCTGATTCTGTCATGTGGTAATCACAGTCACAGCTGCCATAGTAAGTGATGTTACTCCACAATACTACGCCTTCATGAAAGCATCTTTCATTGCTCTTAATTACTTTGGTGTTCTGTGGCATATAATTTGCAGAGATGTTTCTGAATACAACCTAGACGAAACTGGAATTTCTGTATATGTCAATGACTTACATAATTGAAAGTTGTGCTTGTGAAGAAAGGTGGTATCATTTACATTACAAATTCCGATGAGTTGAATTTGTAATGTCCACTCAGTTTGAGTGACCTGCATCTTAAATGCTGTTAACTTAAACTATCTGCCCTATTCAAAACACAAAATGAAATTGTTGGGTATTACAGTGTTCATGTATTTATCAGAGGAAGTTAAAGGAAAATGTTTGATTCTGATGACTGAACCCTGTCCACTGCACCATGTTGACCAATAATATGAGCTCTGACTGCTTTGTTCTCGTTATGTTACAGAATTTGGGGTCTTTGGTTACAGACCCAGTGGAAACCCATCCTTTTAGGCAATCTAGCCTAATGGTGGTTGGATGAGGTACTGTGACAACAAACCGAGTGTAAAGAATGGTAAGGCACAATATTTGGTTCAAATCAGATTTCAAATCAGAGTAATTGGTTACTCCACCCACTTTTGGTGTCATGATACCACAGTCTCTCTTCCTGACCTCAGAGTACTGAAAAATATAAATGCAGATTTTAATCACAAAACATTTCCCTGGAGCAAACTGGTATGTGACTAATCATAAAATAATAATGTGCCAATAAATATTTTGATTTATGTGCTTCATTTGTATGTGGTTGGTTTTAATTTGGCATATTGCCCAGCATGCAATTTTATCAAAAAAACCACCACTGAGGTACTGTGCTGCTCAATGTTCTTAAGTGTCTGAAATCATAAAGATTGCTCTGTGTATTCATATTCGGTGGTGCTCAGAACTACAGGAGAGCTAGTGACTATTTTATACCCTACAGGCCACACACAGGACTACAGGAGAGCTATTGACTATTTTATACCCTACAGGCCACACACAGAACTACAGGAGAGCTATTGACTATTTTATACCCTACAGGCCACACACAGAACTACAGGAGAGCTAATGATTATTTTATACCCTACAGGCCACACACAGAACTACAGGAGAGCTATTGACTATTTTATACCCTACAGGCCACACACAGAACTACAGGAGAGCTATTGACTATTTTATACCCTACAGGCCACACACAGAACTACAGGAGAGCTATTGACTATTTTATACCCTACAGGCCACACACAGAACTACAGGAGAGCTATTGACTATTTTATACCCTACAGGCCACACACAGAACTACAGGAGAGCTATTGACTATTTTATACCCTACAGGCCACACACAGAACTACAGGAGAGCTATTGACTATTTTATACCCTACAGGCCACACACAGAACTACAGGAGAGCTATTGACTATTTTATACCCTACAGGCCACACACAGAACTACAGGAGAGCTATTGACTATTTTATACCCTACAGGCCACACACAGAACTACAGGAGAGCTATTGACTATTTTATACCCTACAGGCCACACACAGAACTACAGGAGAGCTATTGACTATTTTATACCCTACAGGCCACACACAGAACTACAGGAGAGCTATTGACTATTTTATACCCTACAGGCCACACACAGAACTACAGGAGAGCTAATGATTATTTTATACCCTACAGTATGCACAGTGCTTATGGTCGAAAGCAGTTGCCAATTAGAGAAGAAGCATAGCTCACTGATGACAACTGCTAACCTGCAGGCATCCACCATTTTTTCACGGGAGGCCTTAATGTAAACCTAATAACCTAAGGATTATTACATTCAATTTTAAACAGCAATATAAAGACACTCAGTGAGAGAAGTCTGTCCATTAGCGATTTTTATATATAACTGCATAGAACAGTTTTATTATCTACCAATCTGAACTGTAGTTATATATATATATATATATATATATATATATATATATATATATATATATGACAGGCTTGGTAGCACATTTTTCATTTACACTGCCTGGTACCAACTGGCCACAGTGAAGACAAGAATATTCTGCTATAAGTACATTGTTTTTTTTTCTTTTTTTCAGCTGCGTGTTGGATTAAGCTCCTCGCTCTCTGTAGAGAGGTTCTCTCACAAAAACCGCATCCACTTCCCGTTGCTCCACACAGCATCTTTCAGATGAAAAGGAATATTTTGCGAAACACGGGCGTAAATGTCAACATTTACCAGTCTTCAAAGACGGTGACTCTTTCAGGGCTTCGCAACACAGGCGCGGTGTTACAAAAGATTTCGTTTTAACACCCCTCACCTCCTCCTGCCTAAGACTCATGGTAAGCAGCGGGTGTCCGTATAAACACACAGAAGGATGAAAACATCAGGACTGCCATTGCAAACACTAACAATCCCTTTTTCTGTATCTCACCTTAGACCTTATTTGTCAATCACACAATTAATTACCGTGGGAGGATATTAAAGGTAAGATTTACTAAGATAAAAAAAAACATGCTGAAAGAGTGAAAAAAAACAACTGCTGGCCCTTTTGTTTGTTCACTTTGGTTGACTGGCATCTGGCTTTATCTGAGACTGGAATTTGTGGCTCCGGTTTTGCACAGATGAGAACAGAATTACGCACAAGCTTGTACGCAAAGGCAGGTGTGTAAACACACACAAACACAGCTACACGCGCACATACATGCAAACATACAAACACACATATAGTTATACACATACACACACACCACACACATACACACAGACATTTCCACACACACATAGACACACATGGGAACATATAAACACACAGATATGCGCACATACACCCACAGACACATACATGGAAACATAAAAACACACACACAGACATGTGCACATACACTCATACACATACACAGGCACATACATGGAAACATAAAAACACACGTACAGACATGCATATATACACACACACACACACACACACACACACATGCCACTCTTAGCTCTTGGCCTTATCAATAAAGATGAGTGATCGGTTCCCAGGCCTCTTGTCAGCGCAGCCTCTGTCCGGGGCCATCCATTACAGCACTCAGCTGTGGACCTGCAGAGTGTATTACAAGCCTGTCGTGTAATTGGGTTCAGATTACATCAGTACCCAGGGGGAACACAGAGGGGAGAGAGAGAGAGGGGGAGAAAGAGAGAGGGAGAGAGAGAGAGAGAAAGCGCTGGAGGACGAAAGTAGGCGGTGTCCAGAACAAATGGGACTCCACGGGAAGATGAAATGGAGCTTAGATCGCAGATATTAACTCTTAGAACTATGCCATTACAGTGCTATAACTGTGCTATAAGCACACTGTAACTGTGGCATAACTATGCTATAACCACACTCTGTGATGTAACTATACCCTGTAATTCAGTTGGAAAATTTCCAAAAGACTGTGCTACATACTTATGAATGGATGGCTTTGACATTTGCTCCTTTGTATTGTGCGTGTGCTACTTGAATACAGAACTGCAATCAGAAAGAAGCATGAAAATGTATTGCAGTCTTCCCCCAAGGACGGGAGGTCTTTTATATTTGTTCACTGGGTTTATTTATGTGTTATTTTGTTTTCACACAATTTTACATTCATAAGAGATCCCTTTGAAATGCATTACGCACAGTCTAGACAGTAAACATTATTATTTCTATTTTTATATATATATTTTTGTATTTCATCATATGCTGTGTTCCTTGGTTATTGCAGACCCTTTACATGCATCATATGTCATGCTGTATCCATTTGCCTAGATGGCTATGCTTTGAATCCAAGTTAAATGCCTTGCTGAAGGGTACAAAAGCCACCTGGTGATCAAAGTCCCAATATTTGGTTGTAAGCATAGCTCCTTAACCACTGTTTTCCACAACATTTTAATTCCATTTAGGTATTTAAGGCACAATTTTAAAGATATACTTGAATATATTACATTTATTCTGTTTGTCTTACATACTATTGACTTACAGACAGTGTATAGGTTAAGTTCTTTCCTTAATTGTATAACTGCAGTACTCCACTGAGGAATTGAACCTGCAACCCCTGAATTCCATTCCCAGTTACTTATACATTATAGTGCATTGCTGTCACCCTAGCAACTGGTATACAGGGTGATTATGGGTCTACAGATGTGTAATTTCTTTACATGCTGAAATTCCACAGAAGTGGTTGAAGTAAAGCACCACGCTTGAGGGTAATAAGACGAGTCTTAGAAAGGAATGTGACAGCTTGGGTTTTCAGTGTGGGTATCATGTGTGTGTGTGTGTGTGTGTGTTTGTGTGCGTGTGTGTGTGTGTGTGTGTGTGTGTGTGTGTGTGTGTGTGTGTGTGTGTGTGTGTGTGTGTGTGTTGTGTGTGTGTGTGTGTGTGTGTGTGTGTGTGTGTGTGTGTGTGTGTGTGTGTTTGTGTGTGTGTGTGTGTGTGTGTGTGTGTGTGTGTGTGTGTGTGTGTTTGTGTGTGTGTGTGTGTGTGTGTGTGTGTGTGTGTGTGTTTGTGTGTGTGTGTGTGTGTGTGTGTGTGTATGTGTGTATGTGTGTGTATGTGTGTGCATATGAATTGTGTATTTGTGTGTACATCTGTGTGTAAGTGTGTGTGTGCATGTGTGACAGTGTTGATGTGTTTGTATGCATATGAGTGTGTGTGCGTGTTTGTGTACACTTGTATTTGTGTAAATGTGTGTTTTTTGTTTTGTTTGTATGCATGTATGCATATATGTGTGTGTGTGTGTGTGTGTGTATGCACTTGTATGTGGAGGTGTTACTGTATGGGTTTCTGTGTTTTTGCTTGTATGTTTCTCAGCATAGGTGAAGAAACGTGAAGAGTAATGTGTCTGTGTAACACAAGCTGTTGGAGAAGCCTTCTCGTTAGCCTGATTCATTGCTGCACATGCTAATCCTCAAGGTCGTTAGAGGCATGAACAGCCAAAGGGTCCCTGTAACCAGGACAAATTGCACACAGGTGTGGTAATGGGCAGGTAAGTGATGTCGTCCATCTCCAGGGCTACAGGAGTTTGTCCTGTTTCATTTAAAGAAGAATTGTGCTGGGGTCAGCATTTTTCCAACTATGCTTTAGCACTGAACTGCCACACTCTGAAAGAAATATTGTTTTATAGTGTATATTGGTTATTGATAGTTGCCTTCATTGAGGTCCTTAAGTATGTTTCCTGTGCCTACAGCATGTTTCCCTCTTTTTTATGACTTTTAAGACACATGAATAAATATTTACCATATAGCATTGCACCACATGTCCCAAACCGGTTTTCAGCCCTCAAACACGTTGTACAGCAAAGTATTGGTCACTGGGCTAGATTCAACCAAAAAACTCTCTTTAAGGGCACATGTCGTTTGATCAAGACAGGATTTGCAACATAATGTTCTGTGAGAATGTTACAGAAAAGCAAACAAGTCTCTTGGATCACACTCTTTCCATTCCAAAATAAATAGCATAAACCCATAGAAAACCGAAGGTCAGTTTTTATTGAAGTGCACATGTCCTTAAAAAGGCTAGTTGCATCTTATTGAATGTTCCCCAGCGATTCTGAACGGCAGGTGCGATGACATTGAGGTTCCATGGCTGGACTAAAGTCGACCAGATGCAACGGCTACCTGCCACTGGCTCTCAGCGAGTAAACACACACGTCTGAACGGCAGGAACCCGAGTTTGCCACTGTTTTCATATGGTTCTGAAGTACATATTTTTACCCTCGGTTTAATCAAAAGACTCGTGGTTTAATAAGCCCAGAGCTATAGTTTAATTAATTTCCCTCCCAGCTCCTGTCCCTTTCAATACTGGCACGCTCTCCATCATCCCCTACCTCATCTTAACTTATATGATGGGAGAGAAATTGTGATTCATTTTATTTACCGTTTTTTCTTTTTTTCCAGGCCGAGAAAGCTAAGCCTGTGATTGTCTCCATGGTGAATTTTATTTTATTATCACGATTCTCAGTTTCATAATATTGATCTCTCTCTGACTTTGGCTCTGAAAAAAAAACATTCTGTGAAAAAGCAACAGTTACCTTTCCTCCTGCACATGTTGTCTACACGAGTGAAAAATAGCTGTGGTTGACTTTCAGGGTTGAATCAGGTTATCTGAAGTGAATCAATGCAATCGATATCTTGCCATTGTTAACAATATAACATCACCATTTGTGGTCGGGACAATGTCCAGTGCATATGAGGTTTACGCACTTGGACATGACCTTTGAGTTAATTGAAAGTCACTCTGCAAAATATAAATCACTTGGCAAAAAATACTTAGATTCAGTCAACTGCTCTTAGTCGATTTGAGGGCATATAGAATTCAATCGAGGCAAACTTGAGTCTCTTTATGGTTTAAAATGGAAGGAAAAGAAAATCTTCCAGAGCACATTAGCTTGTCTCTAATGAAACATAACAAACTCAAAAAAGATAATTCTGTAATGTAAAGTCTGTGTTACCTGAATTGCTTGTGCCCTTCCATATGCTAACTGCATTTGATTGAATCCATTACTTAAAGTGCTAACAAGTTTAGCATATTTCGGTGTCAATGTAAATGAATTTGGCAGGTGGAGGCTACAGCGGAGTAGCACAAAGGATCCAGATTCCTATTGTGATGGGAAATGCCCGGTGGGGTAATCGTTTCTGGATAGACGTGGGAACGGCTTGATTAGCGCGTTGCCTTCTCTTTCACCTTAAGTGTCCCGTGGCCTCCTGCGCCTACTGGCCGCTCGCTAGCCACGTCTCCGAAAAAACCCCCTGCGGCGAGACTGACGTGAATAGAGCGCCGGTGGGCAGGTTCGCGTTTGATTGTGTCTTCCAGTAATGAAACACCAGGGGAAATGATGGAGGGATGGGGAGAGTGGAGGTGTGTGTGCATGTGTGTGTGTGTGTGTGCCAAAGGGGAGCGGTGGTGGGGAGGTTAGAGGGGAGTGGAGAGATGGGGAGGGGAGGGGGGTTAGGGTACTGGGTTAGGTAATTAAGAAATCTGGGAGTGATTATTCAAACACCTTATGAAAGGCAATCACAAGTCATCAGTGAGACTGAGGCCACCTCAAACGAGTCAGTCAGAATCCTCAGCACATCCCGTTCCTCTCAGGGACGTGTCAACAGAAAAGAAGCAGCAAAGCAGGTGAGGTAGGGAGACAGTGAGAAAAAGAAAGACTGGGGGGCAAGAGAGGGAGAAGTGAGAAAGAGAGCAAAATAAAGTGTAGGAAAATGGAATGTTATGTGTATGTTGTCCATTGGCATTTGTTGTTTTAGGTTTTGAGATAGAATACACGAGAGAGAGATGCATAAACTCATTTTGAGTTTTAACCAGTCCTTTAATTTGATATTTATCCAAGACATAAACATAAGGTTAAAACTGTTATGAAAATTGGAAATATTATTCTGGTAGCAAAACTTTGTAATGGCTCAGAAAACATGGCTTAGTTAAATGACTTATATAAACGAACCTACTTCATTTCAAAATGATCTCATACTTAGCCTCTCCACAGGCATGAGCTGTCCAACCAAAACATTCAAAAGAACAAGTCTGCTTATCTCCAGTCAAATAAAACATACTCAAAGGTAATTATGTTGCAACACAAAGTCTGTTTTTTTAACTTGCATATTCCTTTCAACTAAGTACCTTTGATTGAATGCAGCCCACAGGGTTATGGAAACCTTAAATCCTGGGTGACATCAGGCCGCTTGGCTTCGGGATGGATTTTTATATTTGGAGCGGTGTTGTTAACAGACAACAGACAATCCAGAAACTAAAGAAAAAATATTGGCCTGGGCCAGACAAACTGTCTGCTCTGTGAGTCGGCCAAAAAGTGTTTGAACAGTGACGACCGGGGCACAAGCAAGTACAGCCTTATTAGATGAAACAGGTCCAGGAGATGGAGGCCATTTCTGTGTGTAGTAGAGCTGAGAAAAGGTCAGGTCAGACAGAAAGAGAGGAATCTGGATCTTTACAATTCCGAGTTTGGAACATTTGGGATTAGGGTTGACAACCCTAGTCCCCAGGTTGTGCAGTTTTTTCAAAGATAATTTTTTTGGGGATTTTTTCACTTTATCTGACAGTTACAGTAGAGAAACAGACAGGAAATGGAGGGTGAGAGAGTGAAGAGGACACGCAGCAAAGGACCCAGGCCAGATTTGAACCTGGCCCACTGCCGTAGGGCTTTGGCCATATGTGGCATGCATGCTTTTTGTCCCTTACATCAGCAACCATTTCACTTCAAAGAAACCAGCAAAAGAGGTAAGCATGTAATGAACTGTGATTTTTGAATTCTAAATTCTGGTAACTGATAAAACATATTATAGCATACTATGAAGCGGGCTAGGACTACAGCAGGCTAAAGCAGATCCATGTGGCAGTACCGTACAAAAACACCCATCCGACAACTTTTCCCCTTGAACAGGAGTCGAGAGACCGAGAGACAACCTACTGACTATGTCTGCCTGCTCTCTGTTCATTGGTTTGTGCCACTATTATCTTTTCTTCGCAGTGTTTTTCTGTTACGCCATTGTGTTTAGTGCGCTTATGTTTTGATGCTATGCCTGCTTCCTGTCCTTCGCCCGTACGCCTGCTGCTTTCTCTAAAAGAAGGCACCAAAACAAAGGTTAAACAAATAAATAAAAGATGGAGCAGGAGACAATCCTACAAGGAAGGACAGGAGATGGAGTTAAATTTCAGGAGTCAAAAGAGTGAAGGGGGAAAAAGAGAAAATGCATGAACGAGCAGGAGTCAAAAGAAGGAGGGGAAGATGAATTGCTGGAGAAGACATGAAACATTTGTTCAGATTAAGGAGTGCCTGTGCAAGCGACGGGGACGTGAAAGCGCGGTCTGGCAGAAACAATGCAGGGGCTTGATATGATAGACAGGAAGCTGCATCCGCTGTGGTAAATAATTAGAGCTCCCACATTCCAGACGATACGCTGAAACTTTCTTTCCCTGTTTAAACGTGTCATTGACAAAATGTCACTACCCCGTTTCTTACAAGCAGGTGCGGCATAGAAAGCGGTCTTCAAAAAAAAAAAAGAAATGGAGAAGATGAGAACGTCTTTAGAGTAGTTTTTTTTTCTTCCCTTCATTTTTTAAACAGTGGCTGATATTGAGCTTTTCTGCATAACAAAGCCAGGCCTGATCTACTGTGTCTACCCTTAACACAATTGTTCTCCATTAGGATTGAGCTGTCAAGGACTCAAAAAAAAAAACAAAAAAGAAAGAGAGAGAAAAAAAAGAAAGGATCCTTTTTGGCAGAGTTAGTGCCATGTCAGTAAGTCTCATGTCTGCCTAGAGGGGCTCAGAGCTAATTCCGGGGATGGTGAGGTCGGGCCCTTAGTCTCAATGGCCCCTGGCCCCTACCCCTGGTCTCTCACCTCACACTGACAGGCCCTCACTAATGCTCTTAGTTAGCCCTCAGTGTCAGGGCGCTTAGCAACAATGGGAATCTGTGCCGCATTCTGGAATGGCCCAAGGACCCAGAGTTCCGCTCTCTCTCCTCTCACCGAGGGAAAGGAGAAATCAAGGCTAAAGCATCCAACCTGCCCCAGATAAAGACTTTCAAACAATTCACTACTCCTGCGCACTCACGCACGTACACACGCGCGCACACACACACACACACACACACACGCACAGTCCGCACAGTAACCTCACTGCCTGGTGCTCAGCCAAGCGTCATTTGTTACCCTGCCTGGCAAAACCTTCCAGTTCTGCGGGAAGGCTTGTGTTTTCTCTCCATAGATATGATTACATGATGAATAAAGGAGACAGGAGGTCTCTTTCTCCCGGAGGGGTTTCAGACTGTAAATATGATGAGAATTTCAATGACACACCGTTCCCGCCTGCCTGCCTTGCCATGCTTCCCTCTGCAGCTCCTCTGCTCTCCTCTCCTCTGGCTCCAGGCCTCAAATGAACGAGAGGAAGAAGGAGGGGAGAGGGAAAGCGTGCATGTGTGTGTGTGTGTTTATGTGCTATAATTTTGTAATTTTTTAATAATTTTTTTACATGTGTGCATGCTTGTCCTTTGCCCTGTCATGTGTGCCTGTATTATGTGTTTACATAAGTGAGCATGTACATGTGTATGTGCATGCATGCATGTGATTATGCACGCATGCATGTGTGTATGTACCTCCTTGTTGCTTGTTTGCATGTGTGTGTGCGTGCGTGTGTGTGTTTGCATTCAAGAAAATGTATACTTGCATGCCTCCATGTGTACGTCTCCCTATGGTATGTTTGCAAGTGTGTGTGTGTGTTAGCGCATGTGTGTGTGTGTGTGTGTGTGTGTGTGTATGTGTGTGTGTGTGTGCATAAACAAGTACTCACGAATCACAATGCTCAAAATCTAACAGTTTATGATGAAGTCCCTTTAATTAACCGTTAATAAAACATTACCATTGATTAATGCCAGTGACGATAATTAAGAGTGCCCGTCATTAACATTAGTCTATTGCTGTGCTCTGCCCTTAAATAGAAAACTCAGCCCTTGGAAATTACTTAAGAATGCCCACCCGACATCAGTTAATTCTCTTTGAGGCATTGACTGGCCTCTCATGGAGTCATTTGTGAGGCAGAGACATCAGAGGAAAGTGGAAGCCCTGAATCCGGCGCAGTTCATTTTTACACTTGCATGTAAATGTAATGGTGACCTAGACCCGTTCGTCATGATGGAGTAGCAAAAACATGAACGTGGAGCTGAAGTGGTGCTGGCACAGCAAGACAGCAAGACCCCGGGAGCCTCTGAGAAAAGGAGGGTCGAATAAAGAAAAGAGCCTCGACTATATTAAAACTGTCATTTTATTTAAGAGGGGAAGGCAGCAACATTTTGGCAGTCTGTGCCAAAAAAAAAAAAAGAAAATTACTCAAAACAGTGTTTCAAGCATTAGAAAACAAAAATAAGAGGTGATATTTATGAAAGGTGAGGAAAACCTCCAAGAAAAAAAAAAAACAGGACACACAGCACCTGGTAATCAGGTTATATAAGTTTACTTCAGCTTATAATAATTGTATTTCCCCTAATTAAAATCTCATAAATACAGCCCTCCAAGGAGACATGCGTGTATGATATCTCAGCCAAATATCATCAGAACAGGAACAATTTTGATTCTCTATTCTCTTCTGGATACTGCATGCAGAGCGGCTAAAAGCCCCAATTTAACTCAGAGACTGGCTCTTATGGTTTTAACATGGACTAGGGCTTGGATGCAATCAAATGGATGTGTTCTCTTTATTTAATGCATTTGTGATTCAATCCAACTGAACTTTGTTCTTTTTGAAGGACTTTTCTATTTTAGAATGAAAAGAACACATTTCAAAGTATATGTTGTTTGTCTCCAATAAAATGCAGAAATCTCAATAAGAAGTATGTTCGAAAAATCTGTTTAGATTTTTTTTTAAAAAATCAAATACCATTAAAGAGACTAAGACGTGGATTCAATTAACATTTGCCCTTAACTTTTACTTACACCTGATTGAGGCCATATGACCTGAAAGGAGTGTTGACACCAACACTCTGATGTTGATTCAGACTTAAGTTTCCAGCCTGATTAAGCTCTGCTTCATTTGACCTTCTGTTCTTTATGTTTTGTTCTTTACAATCATCATGTGACAAATACTGGTTCCATTTATATATATAAAAAATAATGAACTGTATCCTGGAGATGAGGAGACATTTAGCAAAACCAAGGCTTCAGAACGCGTGTGGATTTCTAGTCTCAAGTACAATGATGCCACAGTTTTTTTCCCCCATCTTTATTTGAAGTTTTAAACTCATAAAAGTGAAGAAAAAAAAAGATTTTTCACTCGAACATCTGGCTCTGGAACAAAGGAGCATAGGTGTAAGTTAATTAAAGATTAATCCAGCACTAATATGTGGAGGTTTTGTTTGTTTTTTTTTTTTTTTTTTTTTTTTTTTTACACAGAGAGTTGTCAATAAACATGAATATATTAATGGGTAGATTTACTAATTAGTGTCAGAGATGTGAATAAGTGCATTCCCAAATGTTCTAGCTTAAGCTAATTATATGAATGAGAACAGCCACAACTTGTTTACTTAAATAGCAGTAAAACTATATCTGTGGGACTTTGTTTGTGAGGCAACCAATGTCTTATACAGAGAGTAAGACTAAAGTTGAATTTTAAAAAGTGCAATTAGAGATCTTGGAAGAGGGGAACAAAACTTATTCTGGCCAAAGCACAACAGCTCGGCTTCACTCACTGTAAACAAGTGCGAGTCGATTTCTGCCAAAGTCAGTGCGGTTGGGGTTTGGTGTATTGATATATCGGGGGGGACCTGACACATAAGGATGAAGCGCCCAGGACCAAGGTCGCCGTCTCAGAATACACGCTCAGCGAGACATCTGCTGCAAATGCAGCCTCATGCTGATACGGAACTCACAGCAAGCAAGTGGATGCATTTTGGTGGCTACAGGGTTAACGCGTCTTTCATCTCGTGCCTGGCTCCAGGCGTGTTTAAAATTCTGCCTTCCTCTTACAGCTGCACCCTGAAGGTCCAATCCTACCCCAGCAGATAACCATGGAGACAGCTGTAAGTAATTGTCTTGCTTCTTCTCCGTGGGTGTTTTCATCATTAATGTGCAGTACACCAATCAACAATAAAGGTTCACCCGCTCTCAAGTGACTGATAGATGACATGCACAGCTTTTTTTTATTAACTGTTGTCACTCATATCCCCTTGAATGAGGAAAAAAAGAAAACGAACAGCGTATGAACACTGAGGACTTAATGCTGGTGAGTGACAGCTGAATGAGGTTCCAGTAACCCCTAAAATGAATGGAGCTACAATCAGCTATCGATCGATGACCTGTTTCAACCAATTACATTGTTTACTCATGAGTAAAGAATGATGATTGGTTGAGGGTAGGGAGTCACCTGACACCGAATGCCTGAGAGTGACTGCAAGGGTATTTGTCACTGCAGCTTCAGTCTCCTTAATACTTATAGAGTAAGCGATGCCATTTAGATACATCTGAATGTTTTGTTTTATCATTGCAGTTATCATTATAGTTACATGTTCTAGTTGGAATGGCCCATAACACTCTGGCTATTTCTCTTCCCAACACCAATAACAGCTTCCAGTTCCATTGTGTTTGAACAAGGTTTAAATTGCTTTCTCCAGGCGATGAATAATACGGTGCAGTCAGGTATGCAGCAATCATGACAAATCGAGTTCGACTGCCCGTATGCTGTATGTGTGCGTGTAAAGGTACTCGTGCCACTTCAGTAAATATCCATTGTCACAATCTACAGGTGTTAAGAGCTGAGCAACTTCCTGTAAGGCCTGCTTTGTGTGATAAGGTTTGCTTCATTCATTTTACATTTCTACCCCGGAACCAGTTGTTTTTAGTTGCCCTTCTTTGTATTTTATGCATGCTAAATGTGCTGTGATAAAGGATCACTTTAGCATCAATGGAAGCACCTCTGAATTATACTCATTGCTTTTCCTACACATCTCAGCATCCTTTGGCCATTTTCAATGCTACAGCATAATCCACAGATCTTCAACCTGAACTTAAACACCCAAGTATTCTCAAGTCTATTCTAACCTAATGTGAATACATGTAATTATATACGGCAGCTGCCAGTGTTTTTTTTTTTGTTTGTTTTTTTTTTTTTTAAATGAGTCTAATCAAAATTCACAGAACTTTCCGGTATTGACAGAACACCTACTCCATCTTCTTGGGAGATGAGAAAAATCTGTATCTCACTCACAAATCATTAACTGGAAGGCTTCCAAAGCCTGGGGGGCAATTTGACACAGATACACGTCTCTATTAAAAAAAGAATAGAAAATTGCCATTATATATATATATATATATATATATATATATATATATATATCTATATAATATAATATATATGATGGCAATGAAGCACTTTGGGTCACTACTGTGAGAACCAGTGTGTAGAAATGAAGAGAGTTGATCAGAAAAAGAGAGAGAGGAGTGGTTGTGTAGTACTTAGAATAATGTTAAAAGATAAATACATATTTATAAATATATTGGCAGAGGTGATTGCGACAGTCACAGCAGCAAAAGCACCCTGGGATTAAAATAAATAGAGGTAACATTTTATAATAAGATCTCATTAATTAAGCATTATTAAAACTGATGAATGTTATTGATGATAATTAACAGTTTTTTTCTCAGTGTCAGCTATTATCATTAATGAATTCATTTGCAGTAGCTGTCTGTAGGAAGACTGCTCAACCCTTAAAAATGACTTAAGAATGCCACTCCTACGTCAATTAGCTCTCTCAAAACCATTCCATTTTTGTTGCGGTGGCTCCTTTAAAATGTCTTTTTTAAAGTCAGGGTATTTTTGGCTAGACACTGTTTTAATGTTGAATCTCTTTTAGCAATGTTCTTTATGGCTAATTAATGGAACCTTAAACACAAACAGTAGCAAGAGAGAAATTGCTTTTAAAAAAATATGGGAACATAAATCAGACCGGCGTCTAGACATTAGAATAAAGCTGCATGAGCACTCAGCATTAAGTTGTAATCACTGGTGTAGAAAGAAAGTCTGCATCTTTAAAAATGCATAAAGGACGTGTTACATAAAGACAAAAAAACAAAGAAACAAGGATGGAAACAATCTCCTTTTTGCCTGGAGATGAACAGTGCCGTGCATTATATTGCTGTTGCCTACCTTTTTGAAAGCCCTTTTTAAAAGCTGATCTCAGCTGGTAACTACAACAAGAACTTTAACTATAAACTGTAACAATAAAACAATACCCCTGAGCTGACATTAACTCAGACCATCTTACCATATTTCTGCAAGGTAATGTAAACTTTTCATCAGGTTTTTAACACTGAATCTTTAAACATTAACATTTTTATAACAATACAGCATTACTGTCCTTTAATTTGTATTTCTGACAAAATCTGTCACAGCCAACAAGGAAAATTCACTCCATGCTTTTTTTTTTCAGAGTCACCAAGTACTGTTATCGATTAATGATAGAAGATACATTTAAAAAATTAAGAAAACTCAAGCTATGTCGTTTTAAGATTCATAAGACAATTATAGAATGTTTAATGCAAGTGCTGCATATAAAATGATCACTAAACAGCTTTTGAGCGTAGGGGACACATTTCCAGATATATTCAAAAACTTGTGGGAACTTTTCAAGAACATAATTTGGTTTTGGTTTGCCAGGCTGTCAATCAAGGCGCACACACTTCCTGCAGGTACAGAAAGTGCACAGCAGTTGAACGGGTTTTTGCTGAAGATATATTCTAAAAATTGCTCTGATCGTGACCCATGAGGATCCAGTAGATGATATCTGTCAATCTATCTGCAGCTTTGTACTTAAATCTCATTGGGTACTGCTATCACTATAGAAACAAATGAGTGCTTTTTTTTTTTGCTTACTTGCTTGACTGATTGATTTAACTGGGACTGTGAAAGACCACTTTAATGTCCCAGAATCAAACATTTGGTTAAATGTACCTGGTGGAGAACCAGGAAAGCAGCAAGCAGATACAGTACAGTGACACAAATGAAACCTGCATCCAGAACCACACAGAGCAGTGCATATTTTTGTGGGTGAGTTACCATCCTCAAGGGTGGAAAAATGCGGCATTCTACCAAGGATTCGAACCCATGGCCCAAGTTCTGTGTTTCAGCTGCTTGTCAGCTACCTCAGAAAACCTTCAAAGACTGCAGAAGAAGGACGTGAGGTCGTTTCTAATCTCATTCTCCATTTTACATTTCCAGAGCTGCAGTGATCCGGAACAAGCTTGTTTTTCTGTTTTTTTTTAAACTTGTTCAAAGAAGTTCACCAAACCAAGCAAATCCCAGTAGCACACACAACATGATATATAGAAAAAAACACAGAAAGGAAGTGGTTGTAAAAAGAATAATAATTTCTTAGCAGTCCTGCTTCTCTAGTGATCTATAATTTCTTAACATGTAAATAAAATAACCTTCCTCCAAAGAAAGAAAAAAAAACTTATAATTTGAATAGCAAAAGGCACCAAGGACCCCTCTGGCTTTGGAGAGGTATGATTGGAGGAGCAGAATAACTATGGAAACCGCATCCACTTCACACAATAATACAGCAAACGCCAGCTCACCCTGCCCCCCCCCCCCCCTCCACCACCACCAAAAAAATGGTTAGCTGCCAGCTCATTGAGGCAGGGATCAACAGGGTCAAGCAGGCCTGGTGTTAGCCAGCATCCTGACTCCGTAATGAAGCTGAAGCGTCTTCTCTGACAGAGAGGAAGCATTGGGATGCTTCTGACCTCTGACTGGGTAATTTGAGGTCACATGAGGACGGGGTAGGAAGGGGCGGGGGGGTTGGGAGGGGGTGGATAGGTGCGTTACTGACCACATCACCATGAAACATACAGGCCTCTCAGCCGTTTCTCTCCAAGAGCAGCAGGGGGAACAATGCCCTTGATGTCGCCAGGGCTAATTTGCCTTGGCGTGTCTGTGACATGGAAGCAGGCCTGTCAAAGCTGCTTTTGAGCTGTTAGAGCTCAAAAGAGCGTGGCATCCACGCTACATGACAGCGGCAGCTATTATTATTTAAATATATACTTTTCTGATTCAGGATCTGGGGTGGAGGAGTTGTTCATTTTAACCCGTATGTGATTTTAGCTTTCGTTCATTCTGTGAAAGCCATAATCCACGCTGATACCTCAGGACGACTATTGTTTCCAGTAAAAGATGAAAATGTAAGTATTGCCTGTCGAGGGAAGGGATGAGTGAGAAGGGCCTTATTTATAGTTTTTATTTTGTATTGATAAGTCCATGAATCACAGATTAGGGCTGTTCTTCAGTCCCTGTCGGAGATGTTTATTATTATGTAACTTAGTGGTGAAATGAGAGCATAATCATTACTTATGGGGGAGTGAGGTTTTATTGAGCCAAAACTGGGAGGAGCTACTACATGGCATTACTGACTTGTTTATCTGGACCAATGACTGCATTGGCTGTAGAAAGAAAACAATTTTTGATGGGTTCCAGTCAGTGACTGATAACTCAGTGTAGGTCCACCCAAATGGGGCTCATGTAACATCTATTCAACCATCACTGCTAATTAGCAAAACAAGCCAATGTAATTGGCGTAAATGTACTAGCACATCGGCCCTCTAGGAACATAACGACCACCCCTAGTCTAGAGTACCCAGCAGGTGAAATAAAGTGAAGTCGATAACAACCTTCTTGTCCTCCAGCATAGCACTGAGGAAGAAAAAAAAATGCAATTTCTGCTTCACTCCCTTCCCCTGGTTTAATGAAATCAGCTTTTTCGTACATCCCGGTGTTAAATTCACAGACGCCGAACACATTCAGTTCATCCTACTCCTCCTCTTCCTTTTATTCACCCCTTTCTCTCTCTCGCATGAATGCACGTTTGAAACCGGTGATTGCGGCGCGCTTTGCAGCCCACGACCAGTCGGCAGCTGTGTAATTAAAAGCTGGGGAAGAGCATTATACTCCTCTGAGATAAAAGTGATTCACGAATCATAATAACGCACCGCCATGAGCCCTCACACAGATTAACATGAAGCCTCTCTCTCTCTCTTACACACACACACACACTCACACACACACATATAAGTACTTTTTTCATGATTTTAAAGAATCCACGATGATAATCTCTGTCAGTCTCTGCAATCTCTCTGACGGTAGCTTATGGGAGTGCTGTCTCCCTGCATTTACATAAATATAATGAGTTCTGTCGCTACATGTGTACAATGTTATAACGAGAATTGACTCGGTTTCATTCAGCAGGTTATTTATTCTAGGTCTTCCTCGGGGTCTCGGTGCATTATGTCATTTTGGTGACACAGTGTACCTCTTATGCAAATGTTTCTCTCCCCGCATAATGTTTGCCATTTGCGTTATGGCTAATTTATGTTACCATCTGCAGCTGACTCACATGCGGGCTTCTCATTGCCGCACCGCACGGTTTTCCCTCCTCCAGACGCGCGCCGTGGACCCAGCCGACCAAAACGCATCTGTCTGAAGGGCTCCCACCAATTTCCGTTCTAGTGGAACAAACCCACTGCCCTCACAGTCACACTGCACAGTGGAGGGACCGGAGGAGGGAGACGATCATTGTAAAAAAAAGAGCCATTGTAAAAAAAAAATAAAATGGAAGTTTGTTAACACTGACCCACTATTTTTGAGTTAACCTGGGCCTGGTTTAAAATGACTGCTGAATGACTTTTGGGGGACCTCCAACCTCCTGCCTGGAGAATTTGTAGTGGGGGTTGATTGCCATAAGAACAAAAAGGAGGGGCATAGCCTTCTGTAGTCTATTTTCAAGAGCCTTGATCTCCAGTAAAACTCTTATGAACATTTAAAACTAATGGCAAACTGCTCACTGATGTTCACCCAGCACCAACTGCAATAACAATGTTGGTAAGAGATATGTGACTGTTTTCACACTACTTTATAAAACACTTCACACAAGAGGTCCACAGAAATTTAGCTGTGTTAATGCCATGTGTCATAGGTGGAAACAAATGGAATTTCCTCTGTGAGGACAGGGTGTTGACAGTTCCTGGCATGTAATTAGAGTTTTCATAGCCTTGGCACTGGAGTCATCCTGGGGCCTAATTTAGCAGCCATGCCTGTTCACAGATGTGTATGTGCATGAATGCTGTGTAGCCTATCTGCAGATCCACACTATCTTTATCACTTTTTAACAAGAAGAAGGTAGCATCTCAGAAAAAAGCTCATGCAGTGGACAACTAGTGAGTAAACAATCATATCACAAACAACAGGCAACCATTTTACCTTAAGAGATTAGGCATGTGTGCAGTACTTATTCAAGGGGCATTTTTTACAACAATTCTTTCTAGCATACGGTAGGAGAATTACAATCGATCAGCAATCACAAACTTTGATGTGACAGTCAGTGAAGTTATTTGTTACTTTCTGAAGGCTTTTGATATGAACCTTGACAAAAAGAGATAGATGGAGAGAGAGAGATCGATGTGAAAACTCCAGTGTACCCTTTTAAATACATGCATGTACCAAATAACCACAGTGCGATAAAGTGATTGGCTAATATGATGAATCATGGAATATATCAAATTAATAATGCGACAAACACATCTAGTAGATAACAAAACAAACACACAGAACGGAGGAGACATGAGGACACCGGGAACTCGTCACATGGCACTTAACAGAAATATTATGCAGTGTTAGTTTGAATTAAAATAAATTAAATACTTATTCCTTTTGGAAGACCTAAATGTTGATGCATGTGTACGCCTGGTTCCGAGCGGTTCTGACTGTGAAATCCATGCTTTTTGAAAACCCATATATATGTATGGGCAAACCGATCACTTTGGCAGGAGGGTGTGTGCTGCGACGAAACGGATTTCTCCAAACGCAGTGATGAATGGTTTACGAATAAACAACCGTATAAAGCAAATTACGGGCTTTTATTGGGCATGGAACCTAAAACTAGTGCGCGTAAGCACATTCGCGGGATAAGTGTGATTTATCAGCAGCACTTGTGTACATGTGGCATCCACATCCTTTATAAGGGCTTCATTTTGTATGCATGTACAGGATTATGGATCTGCGTCAATGCTCAGATTTAGAAGAAAATACAAGTCAAATTTGATAAATGAGGCTCCTAGAGATCTGTGCTACTGTCTCCCAGGAATGCTGGCAGATAATAGATATTAGTGTTTGACATTTTACCAGTGGAAGTGCAATCTAGCACCAAAACTTAGCTTGTCATACCAAACATAGCCTGTATTACCACATAATTTCTGCCCGCTTTGACAAACGTTTAAAAAAAAGCAAGGTTTGCAGTGTTTTAGCGTTTAGCTATGTTTGCACCTGTCATTTTGAATGGTTGAGTCACCATGAAAATGAAGCAATTAAAAATTAAAAGTGTGTAGTGGGTGTACAGTAAATTATTCAGTGTTAATTTAACTCTAACAGAGTGTTAATCATAATTGAACACCATGAGAGTAAAATATGCAGTGTACCAGCACTAATTTAACACAGCACATTTCTATCTGTATGAACTGATTTAAAGCTCATCCCCTTGGAATATAATCCCCATTAGTTATATTCATCAGTCACAATGTCTATGGGGGTATACGTTTTCTACCCAAAAATACATACTTGGTTTTGTAAATCATAAAGTTTTATTATTTTATTTTGTTATTTATTCTCTAATTGTTATTCCTTGATGTGAAATATATAGACCCTGGGAACTACCATGCCTGAGATACTTAGAATAGCCTTGTTCTTCATCGAATGTCTTGTTCTTAGTCTGAACAGTGTCCAAATATCGGGAGCATCGCTCTCCTTGAAAAATACAAAGGAGGTCTTTAAGGATTCTGAGCAAGCTGAACTGCGATGAGTGCAGATGAAAGGTGTGTTGTTAATGTACAAGGTGTAAAACTCAAATTTAACTGCACTTTAGCTGGGGAACATCCTGGAATCAAAGAGACATTTAGGAGCATTTCAGCAGCCTCGAGTCTCAGGTTTCTAATTTAGGACATCTCTGAGGTTCCCAAATATGGATTAAAAAACATGTCAAAATTCGATTCCTTTCTTTATTTTTATGCATCATTTTCAAACATAAGTCATTATATAACACAGAAAAAAATACCGTTTCAATGAAAGTTTTGTTTTGGCCACTGACAGCTGTCAACCAGGTTACCCATTAGGGCAATATCTTCACAATTAAAAAGGCAGAAATGAATAATAAACCATGGGGAGAGATTAATTAATTGCCTTGGCCGGGTGTGAGAAGTCTGAAGGTTCTGAAGTCTATAATTAGACCTGGCCCAGCGGGTCACGGATCACAGATGACCTTCGACTCCATGGTAACGAAGAGTGGTGACTTTTTTTCTTCATTGTGCTCATTTAATTCTGCCAGGAGGAACAATTAAAGCCTTGTTCAGGCCATTGTTCATGTCGGAACGCTGCGACCGGCTCCCCCATGCCGCAAAACCTTGTTATAATTCCCAGCATGCGCTGTTCAAAATCTGGAACATGTGAAAGAACCCCCTTCCTACCTGACCGCTTGTGAATTTTGCACCTGCGTGTGTGATTTCATCCTTTCCATTATTTATTCTTTTTTTTCTCCCCGAAATTGTGCTCCTGGGAAACTCTGTTCCCGTGGCTAGTTTGAATTTTAAAAAAGTCAGGGACATCAAAGAAGATGGTAGGACTTAACAAAGCTTGAGAAGTAAAGCCACATGGTTCTTGTGCAGCGTGTTGGCTCGTTCCAGAATAATCAGTCTGGAGCTACAGCAAAACTCGGCCTGAACTTGATACCTTTAGACACAAGGGGGACAAGAAGGCTCAGGGACAGCAAAGAAAAACTCGCACAAATGCCTTATTCCTCTTTGAGAGCAAACCACTTCCTTATTTCTAATTAATCCTTATTATCAATATGCATTTATCAAGAAAACTCCATCAGCTCAAATATAAGTATCATGTTTCCAGTATTTACCCCTTTGCTCTCCAAATTTTTGGACATACAATCATATTCTCAAGCCATGCTCAAGACTACAACCTCCTCTGTCGATGCAGGAGAGCGAAAACAAACACTCGCTCTCCTCTGAAACAAGCGATGTCAACTGTTGATTGTTTTCACGCTGGGTCCATAAGAAGGGCTTTCACAGACATGAGCTGGAGGAGGATGGTGCGTGCACTGCAGTTTTGTTCAGGCAGACTGTGGACGCCCGACTGACTGTCCAGGGACCACTGGTGAATGATGACACAATAGACATCCCTGCCAACCAATCCCCTTTCTTCCTGAGTGTTGCTACGACTAATTATGTCCCGCCTCATGGGGCTGTAAGCCACAGTTGGCAGTGGCACGTAGTCTGGATTCAACACCAGACCGCAGAGCCCATCCACAAACTAGAGCAATGCTTTAACCGGAGCATCTTGATAATGATGTAGCATAACGGTTGAGTAATTAAGAGGATTCAGTGGTCTGTAAAGTATTCAGTGATAAAGTTATGGTACAGAGACAATGAAATTTGCACAAGTGAAAGGTGCACCAGACTTTTTTTTTTTTTTTTTGTGGCTGTTGAGTCTTTAATAGTGGGTAGGCTGAAACGTTGCCATGACTACAGCAGGTCGAATGGAGAACAGAAGTCTCTTGACTTTGGACCGTTCTCTGCTCCACCTGCCTGCTGTGCCACCGCCAGCACTAATGCAATGGGGTTTGAGACATGAGTGACATCCAGCGATTCTGCGCCGTGTGATGGTGTGGCCATGTTTGACAATTAAACACCCCCTCGGTGAACATCTCTATGCTCTTCTGGGCTCACCTTCCGAAGCAGAACCAGCCACAGCTCAGGTGCCACAGGCCGTTCATTCGTTGCTGCGGCAACAGAGATAACTTCAATTAATCCTTCTCTGTGCAACTCACTTTGTCCTGCACTAGGGGGCTTGGAAGGTGGGCAGTCTATTAATATGTGTGTGTGGGGGCGGGGTGGGGGGGGTGGTTGTGAGGTGAGGTGGGGGGGGGGGGGTTTGGGTGTCAGAAAGTGAGAGGTGGTGAATGAGTAAAGAAATAAGTCCCACATTACTTTCATCGCTAATATCAACCATCTGTCACATCTGTTAGGGATGTACTTCTGTGTGTATGTGCCTATGTGTGTGCCTGTGCGTGTGTGTGCGCGTGTGTGTTTGGGCATGTGTATGTATGTACTGTGTGTGCAATATGTGTGTCTGTATGTGCATGTGATAGTGTGTATCTGAGTACATGCACGATGTGTGTTTATGCACGATGGTGTGTGTGTGTGTGTGTGTGTGTGTGTGTGTTGTGTGTGACAAAGAAAAGGGGCCCATAGACATGAAACCAGTTTAGTTTGTTGGTCTCATCATCCTCTCAGATACACATACTGAGTATATGCTGACTGCTTCCGCCATCCTCTGGTGACATGGGCAGAACAACTCAAGTGCTGTAGGCTGCCTCCACCTGAGTTTTCAGGACAGGATTAATAATCGAGATTAACCGTCCAGCTAAGTGCAGGGTGGGAAAAATGGGAGAAAATAAAAGAAGTTGTCCAAGTACAGTTAAACCTATTCATTCTGATATCACCATGCTATGGTTATAACACATTTTGGGAGAATTCATGTCCATTAAATAGTACGTATACAACTAACGTATACAACTTACATGATTTCCAATGCAAGGACAATTTATTAAACCTTTTGGAAACACTTTATTTTAATGTCTGCTTATAAACTATAACTAAATCATTATGCAATACTTTGTTAACCATTTGTCCACTTATAAATGGTTTATTAAGGAATTGTATTACTTACAAAGCATGAACAACAACCTTTATATATGTCTTTACTCATGTCTATTCATAGTTGGAATATAGCTACTGACTTACAAATGGTGTACTAATTGTTAACAAACAATTCAATAATGATTTACTATAGTTAGTTATAAGCAGACATTAAAATAAAGTGTTACTAAACTTTTTTCTCTCTCTCTGTGCTTTAGTGGTGTGGGTGGATGGTATATTTTGCTAAAAATAAAAATCGAAACGGTTTCTGAAGTGTCACGTGATCAAATAGCTGTTGCATAAGCGTGTGTCATTCCTGCAGGCCAGCCGGTTTTCACAGTGTTGACGAGCTCTTTTTTGCTTTTGCTGAACTAAATATATTTTCCAGATGAAAGCAGAGAGAGAAATCTGGATTCATGTTTTTTTTTTTTTCTCACACACATTCAGTCCTAGCAGAAGCTGAGTTAATTGTCCACTGGGGTCTTTTGCTATTCCGGGGGCAGATTCCATTTCATGCTACACACCATGCATGGTTATGGGCTCGACTCGCGATTAGGACTCGACTTTTCCGATTCCTTCTGGAGAGAGAAGGCCTGTGATCTTTGTTCCTCTTCCATGAACCCTGCTGGAGTATTTTTTTTCCCAGGTCCATATTTCATCAGCAATGTCCGTCATGTGCATTCTCACCTGGTGTTTGATTTCTTTTCATTTTCCTGAGCTAATCTCATCTGTGGTAATATCACCTGGTGCTAGATTCAATCACACTCACTTAGTCTGTTTAAGGGCAGGTGCAATTCAATCAAGACAGTCTTTATTGTCATTTAGGGCATATTCTTGTTTGTTGTTTTAGGACAAAAACAGAACTCGTTCAAAAGGACACCTATCTTCTCTGTAATAACATATAACTCATTCAAAGCTAATTATGGTGTAATGTAAAGTCTGTTTTTATTGGATTGCCTATGCCCCCAATGAGTGTGTTTGAATCTAACCCTCACAGTGTTTATGGATTTCCATTTTCTTTCATACTTTATTTTACTGCTCGTTGATAGTGTACCTTAGTGTTTGTAATGTTCTGCTCTGATCTCTGGAACATACATGTGCTTGAGCAACATGAGCCTGGCTGGAAGCATGATTCATATGAACACATATGACTTTCAGGTGGCCACTATATATATATATATATATATGTGTGTGTGTGTGTGTGTGTGTCTGTGTGTGTGTGTGTGTGTGTGTGTGTGTGTGTGTGTGTGTAAAATGCCCCAAAGCCCCAAAGAAAACACCCTTAACTTGATCATGCCAACTTGAAGAAGGTATCTTTGATTCTTTTTGTCCAGAATTAATTAAGGTTATTAAATGTGCTTGGAGTCTTGTTTCCAGACTGAGAACTGCAGCACTTTAAAACAATCTTTCAGCAACGTATTAATTATGTGTAATTCAGTTATTGGTAATTTATAATGTACTTATAACTGCACTGTTATCTAAAGTGTGACTGAATAACATTCACTCTGCTGTACTGTTGTACAGTGATTAGGTTCTCTGTTAGCAGTAATTGCATTTTATTTTATTGCCTGTATTTTTCACTGGCTTATATGTGCTCTACATTTCTGTTTTCTCTCACCCTTGTATTAGTTGTACAAAGGGGTGTTACATGATTTTTTTATCGCCTCATTCACTACTCATTTACTTAGCACAGAAAGTGATCTATAAATCAAAATACAATATACAAAATACAAATCATAGTGATCTGTAAAGTTTTCAGGGATACTTTTATGATGAAGAGTGAATGAAATGTTTGCAGTTGTACCAATGTTGCCACGACTACAGAAGCGTGACCACA
>JAFBMS010000102.1:29804941-29807441 GCA_019788955.1 Albula glossodonta
CAGACAGCTGGGCTGGGGGCTCCTGGCTCTTCTTCAGAGGGGTGTGTCCCTCAGTCAAGTGCTGCCACTTCAATGAACCAACCAAGACTTGAGCACCTTCATTTAAACTGAGAGCTTTTACTTACACATGGGCTATGTTTTTTTTCACGCTGCTGTGCACTGCTGGAATTCACTCTGACACAATGCATGAGCTTGCCTTGTGGGGCCAGTGTTACGCTGTCTCACGTCAGCATAACACTGGTGTCAGTGTTTGTGTTCATTTCTCATGTTCATTTTATGTTGCCATAGACCCCCCTATCATGTGAGTTCACTTCATTTTCGGTTTTGAGGAAGACGCATGATGTGATAATTAGGGGTGTGTGGAATTCTCTGACACCATAATGAGCGCGGTTATGAGAAACAGAAATATTTAACCTTCCCTCCCTCAGTTCTTCATTTTTATTTTCATAGGCAGGTAAATCATAAATTTAAAACTTATGACTCACATGGGGAAATTATGCCTGAACCTGTGCCTTATGAAATTATGTTTCTATTTTCTGTCAGACTACTGCTGGAGATACGAGAGAATCTGGAATTTTTTAAAAATGTATTGTCATTGGCTGAAGGATTCCTCGAATGGGGAAATAAGGAAGCAGGAAAAACACGCTTAGATTCAAATGCGAGTTTACTCCTGGCGTCAGCGTGGTTAAAACATTCAGCATGTCCAACTGTGTGCTCGTTGGTGAAGAGCCCCCACTACAACAATAACAGAAGTAACTAAGGGGCGTGCATGTGGAGACCCCAATACATCACAAAAGTGAATACATTACAAAGTTCTGTTGGTGTATCTGGATAACTTCTCATTTACCGTCTTGCATGACAACAATACCTATAAGCTATTTGAAATGGCTTGTGTAAGGTTACCTCAGGTTCTACTCCTGACATCACAGAAGAATTCCGAGGCTAATTTGCATAATGCGAACGAGACTCAAACTTCTTCGCATGGAACTTTCTAGAGGCTGACAGACATTTTACTGAATTTGGACAGTCTTAAGAAAAAGAATGAAGAGTGTAAAATTTCAGAGTCAGTGAATCACCAGAGAAAGACCCTCCACGTCTCTGTGGGCAAAGGTTTTCTACAGCTTTGCCCGAGGCACATAGGTTTGTGTAGAGTTTTTAATGATCTCTGTATGACGTTGAAATAGTGGGACCTGACCATGTACTCATCTCCATCCCGGGACAGCCTCGTTCACGAGTGTATTTTTGAGTTGCTTTTTCAAGGAACGAAAACTCATTTGAAAGTAAACAAATGAAAATTAGAATAAAGTGACATTAAATAGAGAATGCAAGGTACTGAAATGCATTTGTATCTTTTGGTTCTGCATTCATTTATTGAAAATAAATGAGGAATGAACAGCTGAGGACAAATAGTCTGTCTTCTTTAACAGCACCTTAAGATACATATGAACAAGCAAAAATAAATGAAATAAAAATAATAAAAGGACAAAAATGTTTTATTCACATCCCTAAAGTATCATTTTAGAAAATAAATGATATTCTCCTGACTGGAACCTCAGATTTATTACTGACCATAAGAATATTCAGTCGTCTTCAGCTGCTGTGATTTCATTTACATTGTGTTCCAGTAGACACTCTTATGCACAGAAACCTACACACTATCCATTTATTCAGCCAGGCAGCTCCAATATAATACCTTTATCAAGGGCATAACTGCAGTGCCATGCCAGGACTGACCTAAGGTGAGGTTTTCCATTCAGCTTATAAAGGATAAACTTACTGTATGGATAGGAGAAACTGACCCTAGAACAGTATGAGTGATAATTTATTAACCATGTAGTTAACCCTTAATGTGGTTAGCATATGGTCCTGATCATCACTCTTGCTCCTGCACTTTGGAAAGGCTCAGATGCAGTTAGTGTCAGGCTAATCATTGCTGAGCACCAAGACTGATCAATGGTCGGTTTTATTGTATGGATAGGGGAAACTGACCCTAGAACAGTATGAGTGGTAATCTATGAACAGTTTACCACTGATGTTGTTAGAATATGGACGGGGGAAAAAAAAACTGATCCTGGATCAGCACCATTGCTCCTACACTTTATGAAGACAGACTCAGATGCACAATTAGTGTCAGGCTCCCCCTGCCACTCTAACACCAATTACAATGCCTGTCCCGATCAGGTAATTGATTTTCCTCGTTAAACTAAATTATCCTGACACCAAAATGTCATCTTAGATAGATGGAACAACTCCATGATATTGATGTTCTCCTTTTCATAAAAATTTCGATTGATGTTAATTGACTGATTTAAAAGAGGCTAATTGGCTTGGGGTGGGTGGGGGGGGGGGGGGGGGAGGTGTGCTGAGATGGCGTACACAGGGACTTTGTATGCTGTCACTGCTCAAACCAGATTCTCAGAGCTGGCTGAATCAGATTACCACATTCCCCGTTACAAAGAGGTTTTTTTCCCATGAGCCATTGCTTGTTTTTCAGAGACTG
>JAFBMS010000102.1:29812441-29937441 GCA_019788955.1 Albula glossodonta
TCTCTCTCTCTTGCTCCTCCCATACCCATCTCTTTCTCTCTTCACATGAGTGAGACATGAAATCTCAAGGGGCAGTCACTTTTCTCTTTTTTTAACGTAAAGCTGTCCGTGTATCGGCGCTAACTGTGTTTCAAAAACACAACACCTGTCACAGGCCTCTCTCCTGCAGCCGAGAGGAAGAGAATATTAAAGGCAGAAGAGCGGTGTGAAAGGAGAGAGAAGAAAGAAAACAAACAAAAGGCTCCTCTCACTGGCAATTCACCGGGGGAAAGTTTTCCTTTTGGTTCCTTGACGTAAAAGCCCCAGGACACCAGTGGTGGATGTGGGCAGGTGGGGAGGGGGGTGGGGGAGGGGACGTGGTTCTCTGGGTGCCCACCCACCCAAAATGACAAACATTCATGCAAATTACATGTTGTTTTTGTTATTTTATAAGAGACATCTTTCTTGTATGCATTATACATTTTAGTGAAAAATACTGCGACCATAGCCACGTTTGGCAGTTGTTTGACGGATGCGCTTTTGAGTTTGAACACAAGTCCAATGTGTTGGTGAAGTTGAAAATGAAAGCTAGTTTTAATTCTCAGCCAAAGTTAAGGGCAAATGTCGATTGAATACCAGCCATTGTTTGGCGGGAAGCTCCAAGCTGACATCATGTGAGGCTCGGGTCCTCATGAGACTGATTTGAGTCTGTTTTCACTGATACCCCTGCCAGGTGCACTCCAACACAAAGTCACAGAAGTTTTGTCTCAAATAGCGACAGCAAAGTTTTCCAAGGATACCAAGCCCACAACAGCTTAGCATCAGCAGTTTCTCAGGAGAAGGGTTCAGGATTGTATGGTGGCCTCATTTTGTTAAGCAGTCTGAAGAAGACCCAAGATCTTTGATTGGACATCTTGATATGAGATCATCTACTTTCACTGTTTTAGCTGTTTAATTTGCACTCTTGATTGGTAAACACAGACCTCCTCTCAACAGCTTCAGTCAGGGCCTCCAACAGCGAGACATTTTGCCTGTTGAGGTAATAATTGATGTTTTCCACACTTTCTCAAATGGCAAACACAAATTGAACTGACATTAATTTCAATGATAAATGTCAGCAAATCATTGTTTTCATAGTAAGCAATTGCACTGAAGTTGACTCCTATTTTGGCACTCATTATATTAATATTCAGAAAGCATCAAAGAACACCCTGGCTGTGGGTCCAACTTTTTTTTTATTATCATCTCAGTTATTCTTTTAAAAAAGTGCTTTCATACATAAACTGGAACTAAAATGGAATATGGATTTTCTTTTTCATTTCTTTCAGTTCTTTCATAAAAGGGAAAAAGGAGGCTCTTATGGGTCTACATGCCTGTCTAATCAGGTGTCACAGGGAGGATGAAAAGGGAAATATGCTGTAATAACAGAAAAAGGGTCTTTGAAAGGGGGAAGGGAAGGTGGCTGTTTGGCTTTGAAGCTCAGACTGGCTAGAGAGGCCCCCTCTGGAGCTCCACACCGATCGCTGTCACACTCACCGAGCGGAAGTCTCGACGTGAGCCCAGAGACACTGGCCTCCATCAAAAAGACAAAATAAAACATGAAAAAAACAGGTTATGAATCATTAATGCAAAATGAAATGCGCTTCCATTCTCTTGAAAGAGAATTTTTTTTTGCAGTTGCAAGTGGTTACCACTGTAGGGCATAATGTAAAAAGACTATGTCTTGACTATACCTTTGTGACTGTTGGAGCTGGGGTTGAGGGGACTGTGTAGTGTAGTGTGTAGTGTTGGGGGAGGGGTAGGCACTGTGGGGATGGGGTTGGATTGTGAGACCAGACTGCAGGCTCACCTTTTCTCGGGCTGACTTAAAAGCGATCACCCGTGTTGCTGTTTCTGGGAGCAGGCTGGTATGTTTAACACAAAATGCAAATGAGCCAATATTGGTCAGTATTCTGTGTCGTTTTTAAAACTGAGTGCAATTTTGTGGTCAGTTTACAGCTCCCAAGAATAAGAAGTAATATAGTTCAATCCAACAAAACTACGATGCCGTTTTTTCCTGTACAGCTAAGAGTAGGCCATGGTTTTTTCACACACGGATGTTGCAACCATGGATTAGCGAGGCAGTGAAAATGAAGCACTGAATTTTCCGTGCCTATGAGTGAAAATGTAATGCTAACAGATGGCATTGCGTGAGTGTGCATGAAAGAATATAGCTTTTGATTAAATGTAGCTGAGACAGTGTTTGTGTGTGTGTGGCGTGAGTGGGCGGGTGTACGTGTTTTTGCATTTCTAAGGTGCTAACCCTGCTGTATAATCTGACTGGTGACTGATGGAGGAAAGTTCCGCTGCTGATGTCCGCAGCTATGCTAATAATACCTTTACCACATCAATAAAGTGCCCTTTCTGTACTTCACTATTCCCCCCATACAGCAAGCTGCTTTCATTTTTCATGTCATTGGGACCAAACAGCCCCGCTCATAGTTCAGGTGCTCATGAATAGTAATTGGCAATGAGACCAGGACTTGTTTTTGTTTCTGGTTTCTAAAATGACTATTGATACAAGTAGAATTGTTCTTTTTTAGCAAAGCTTTTGCTTTTGCACTCAAAGCAAGTTCCAGGCACCGCCCACTCATGAATATTCAGAAGGTCCATCCACCTTCATTGAGAGAGAGGGAGAGTGAGTGAGAAAGTTTGTAGTGTAATTCAGGAATGGAACAGAATGTCCACAGTATATTTTTAAATAATAACCCCTTTTCTTAACTCTTTTTTTTCTTCTCAACTTTGGATCAGCCAATTCCACCAGTACCCTGACCACCAAGAGACCTGCAGCTGAGGAATGCCCAGATTCACTCATACATGAGTCATTTTAAACTCTACAGTCCACGCAGTACTACAGGAGAGCCAGTGACCTTTTTACACCTTAAAGGCCACACACATTACTACAGCAGATCCAGTGAGTCTTTTACACCCTACAGGCCTTACACAGTATAACAAGAGAGGCAGATGATGTACACATACAGTACTGTATTTTAGCTAATGTATCTGGCAAGGCAATATATGGGTTAAATAGGTTACATCAACTAAATCCCTGTCTCTGAAATTTTTGAACTCAATTATAACCTAATGGGACGACAGACAAGAATTGGATGTTTCAGTAAAGATAACCTAAATGCGACAGGCTTGTGAGTTGGAACAAACTGGCCAACATAAACCCACCTTACCGTATGAATGACGGAGGATCAAGGATCTGACTTGCATCTATGGTGTGGAGGCCATGACTACCCTTCACATACACAAACTGCTTAGGAAGGTTGATTCAGAGGTGCTACTGAGGAGAATTTCACAGAGACTGACATATAGTGACATAAAACATGCACTTTACCTTTCAAACCCCGCTGTCGGTATCTGTAACTCAATCACACGTCTCTAACTCAATGTCTAGAAATGTACACAGAGTGTCCATCACGGGTGCCCATGGCAGAACTGCGCAGAGGCAATATGGGATTGCTCTTCTCTTCACATTTACCTTATTTATTTATTTATTTATTCTTTTCTCTGTTGTTGTTGTTGTTTGTTGTTGTTATTTTGTTTTAGCTCTCCACTCACATAATGGTGATCCCTGTAATTTTACGGTTGAGAATCTTTTCCATTATGAGCCCCCCGTTATCTCCGCAACTGTCGTTTATCGCTTGAGTCTCTCTCATCAGATGAACGGTCATGCTTTCTCCACATTCCTCTATTTCCCCTCCCGTCTTCCATTACTCTCTTTTACGCTCCAACCTATCCTGGATCCAGGAATATTTTCTACCTTCTGTACTGGGAAAACACTATCTCTCTCTCTCTCTCTCTCTCTCTCTCACACACACACACACACACACACACACACACACACAAACATACACTCTCTGTCTCTTTTAAATCTCACTGTAATGAAAAGACATATATATATATATAAAGGTATATAAATGTTAGGAATTGTTCTCTCTTTTTTTTTACTACTGTTTCATTTAATTACTGCATTTATGTCCTTCATGTGTTGTGTGTACAGTGTGAGTGACGTGGTGGTGTTAATTTAGGTATAATTTAGGTATAAATTCCGACTTATGTCGAAAATCGGCTTACGACACGTTTAAGGAATGGAACTCGTTCATAAGTCGAGGACCCCTTGTATACATTATAACTAAAAGGCATATACAGTATATTAAATTAGCCATGGGCTATAAATAGTCTTTAGTTTTTGTGTGTTACTCGCTGTCTCTCACTTTGGTGACGTGTGGTGAACATACTGAGCGGCCAAAGCTAGTCTCTCTCTGTCTTTTTTATTAAAAAAACACTTTGGAAACTTGTTGAGAAGCTGTGAAATGCATTTGTAGAAATAGCCCACAGCATTAGCAATCGCATTAGCATAAGGGCCAGATTCGCAGTTGTTCCGATGTTTCATCTTTGAGTTGTTGAACTGGCCCCAGTGTTCTCAGACAGGCCTGCGTGAGGCTTGCTTTGTGCCGTCACCTGCCAATTAATCTCCTCCTGTCTACCTGTCTCACTCCAATCATGCTTTTATCTGCTTCCATACTCACCCAAATTCAGTGGCTACCCTGCAAACATGGAGTACTTACCTTACTACCTATATATATCTATATACATGTATATATGCATACACACACAAACACACACATGCAGAAACACACACATACACACTCACACAGTGACATACACATATACACTTACACACACTCGAACATACACATGCACATTCAGACAGACACATACATACAAACAGGCTCAAACAAACATATAAAACACAACCACAGACACACACTCAGACATTTTGCTGATGTTCGTAAAAACAAAAGCTAATAAAAGTTAGTTTTGGCACAATATTTCAGTACTCTGAGTAACTATGCTTCTGAAACTCCACTGACAAATGTTTCATATCGTATATATTATTGAGACAGGTTTTAAGACAACACACACACACACACACACACACACACACACACACATACATACAAAGGTGTGCACTGCACTAAAAACAAATATATAGCAAATTTTCAGGAGCAGTGGTGTACCCTGCTCTCATAGGCTGTCCCACTTTGACTGCTGCGTAAACATGAGCCCACAAACAAGCCCACAGCATAAAAAATATGGCTTTTTCCCAGAAAGCAGGAGATTGGTTTTTTTGGCTTTGACCCTTTATTTCACCTGCCATAATTAATGTTTTATTGAGGGTGTTATATATATATATATTGCAAATAGCATAAGGATTCATAGATTCCTTCACATCATTTCTCACGGGAGACCTGTCACGTCGCTCGCGTCGGCCCGTAGTTTGTAGCACTCATTATCTGATTCGACAAGGCCTCAGAAGAATGTGATTGGGGGAAATTGTTTCGGGAGAGGCGTCTTACCCAATCAGAGGGGAGCTGGGACAGATAAGTGTCCATGAAATTGTCTTCATCTCAGGCTGCATGTGGGCATCTGGTTCTCCCTCCGCTCTAATCTCCTCTGGCTGATGAAAGCATCGAACTCTCACACGCTTGGCTGAGATGCGCTCAGATAATCTCGCAGACAGCGGCGTACCCCATGGGTTTTTTCCCCACCCCCCCCTCTTTCTTTAGCGCCTTGTATCTGTAATGAGGAGGACCTGGCCACAAGTATTTTATCCATTTGTTCAGCAGATTTTGACAGGAGTTAAAATGCTGTTTCCTGTTTTTATCCGTAGTACCATTTTATGCTAATGGTATATTGGATAACTATTAACCTACAACTAGCTGCTCAGTGTTTCTGCAACATCAGCAGGAGTGCCGTTAGAGGAGCTGAGGGGTTTGTTGGGAAATTTTCTTTGTTGGTTCTGGGGGAAGTATAGGTACATTAACTTGTTTTGTTTTGAAAATTGTCACTAAACAGCACATCAACTAACATTGTTTTATATTTCGTTCTCCTGTGACAAAAAAGGTGTAGTTCATTTAGTTGCAGGGTTACCATATTTTCGATGGTATTTCCGAGGCTTAGGGGATGGAGGCGAGGTGTGCTGACAAATTGTTTAAGGGTGGGGGGGCAGGGGTTTGAATACAAAACATTTAATGCAAGGGCATCACATTTTTGCAAAAAAATATGGAAAAGATTTTGCCAAAACTTTGAAAAAATATGATAATCTCCAGAGAAAAAGCTGGAAAACTAGTCACCCATATTCAGCTGATATCATATCCTCACCTAAACACTGGTCTATGGTGGGTGGACAGCTTGAACGTTGCTGTCTTTGTGCTGCTGCAGCAGGCTTCCTCACCTCAGTGCAGAAAATCAATTATACATTCTCTATAGTAGACATACATCTCTAAGAGGCCCTAGTTCTTTTCCCAGAATTCCCCAGTGGTACAACACAGTACAGGAAGGTACATCCAAGGGCGGAGCACCAACTGGCCATTTTGTTATACTGGTTGGCCACACCCTCGGTTTATGCATATTCATAAAGGCAAAAAGTTGTGAGATGAAGTTGTTGAAGGCATAGTGGTAGCAGAAACAGAACTTTTGATTTTGAGAGCAGGTAGTCCATCTGGTTTGTCTCGGGAGGCTGTCAATGTCATGCTTACACATCTCTATGGAGATGGCAAGGCAGTATCATCGTCGGGGGTAAAAATAGAAACCTCACATAAATTTGTAAAGTCTGTTTTGACTGAATTGCATATACCCTTAAAAAGACTAAGTATGTTTGATTGCATTCCAAGGTTGTGTGTTTGATTGATTGTAGCCCTTTGTGTTTATTTAGATTTAGTACATTGGACTTGGTCCATTGTGACATCATAACAGTCTGCCTCCAGCCTTCCCATGTGTCTGTGTGCCAGCAGAATCATGGGAACTGTGCTGTCTTCCTACAGTCTGACAGACCTGTAGAGACTCTGGCTGCAGCTGAGTATTACGACCTTTTCATAAAATAGATGCATGACTAAGTCTTAATCTCTCCCTGGGGAGATATGTTTTTTTTTCACATTACTTATTTGCCAACACCAGATACCCTTATCCAGACCGACATACCGTTCTACATTTGACATATTCTTTGAGGTGTTTTAGTATTTTGCCACCTTGTGACCTGGCTGCTGTATTATCGCAGCTGTTTTTCATTGGCCGGAACCAAAAGCTGTACAAATTCAATCTGCATTTAATTTCATGTCTTGTTTTTTGTTTTCAAGTCTTGGCTGTGCGCCTTGCGGCCCCCTTCTTTTCAGGAGTCAGAGGAGAAGCAGGAAGTTGGTCTGGATTAGGGTACATCGTTCTCCATGATTTTGATCAATGAATGTAATAATCAGAAAGGTGATGGAAAAAAAGAAGGAGGGGAAGAATTTTGCAGAATGGTCTGGGAGGCTCAGTGAAAGAGCTTTAAAATGGTAGCCACTTGAAAGTAAGGAAAGAAAGACAGGGAGAAATAATAAAAAATAATAATTCTCAATGACGCAAACGTTCAATACGCTCAATCAGGTTTCATGAGATTTGGGTCAATGGTGAAATTCTGAAAGCCATTACGGACACAATTGTTTCTACACTGCTAAAAATCAATTTTCAATTTCCCCATGAATGTAGAGAATCTATTAATGTGCTTTACTGAGCCACCAGCCTACGCACACATGCGCACACACACACACTCACACACACACACACACACACACACACTCACCCTGTCTCTAGCTGGCATCGATGTTGGGTTTGAAAGTAAAGGGAAGGAATATTTTCAGTACATTTCTTCCAGCTTGGGCTGATTTTATTTAGATTGTGTGTCATTCTGCTTTATGGTTTTCCCTCACTCAAGATCTCATTGTAAATTGACTGTGTACCTCAGGAATATTTGTCTATGGAGACACACTGCTGCGGATGAGAAGACCCCGACATGTTAAATTAAAAGAGCTGGGGTTTATGAGATTTCAGGCAGATAGTTTAAATTTTTTTTTGCCTTTTTTTTGACATGCGATGATAGGATTTTCAATAAGGACTTAATGCCTGGGCCTAGTCCTGTGGCTCACGCAGAGATGACAGGCGAAATACGTTACAGAAAAGAGCAGAGAGGAGCTGTCACATTCCTGGGCAGATCAACCAGATACTTAAGATTAAAAAGAGATAAAAATAGTTTAATAATTCAGCAGCGACGCATCTTGACTGTCCCAGTGGGCAGTTTGCTTTACAGCACATCAATATCAACATCGCCATGAATCCACATGTGGACAACTTGCATGGATAATCGTATAAATCACCAGCACTGGATAAAGAATATATTAAAAAACCATGGTCAAACCTCCAGATGTCAGGGCTTATAAAAGGCAGTTTGCTCAGATGCAGCGACACAGTGGAGCACAAGGCCAAACCCATAAATTTGTTGACTGTCCTCGCTTACCCCGCGAAGTAGTAATGGGGCCCTTTTTTTTTTGTTTCGTTCATTATTGCGTTCAAAGTAACAAATGAAATGAACGCTCATTAACAATTTAGGGACTCAGTTAAAGTGAATCGCATGAAAAAAGACATGAATAATACAATCTCTTGAAAATAGGCTAATTTGATATCAATGCATCGTGACAGCAAATGCAGATGATAACATATAAGTTAATTAGAACAGGAACTAAAAGCAATTTAAAAATAAAATGATACAGAGATAAAGTACACAGCCTCCCCAGGAGATACTTGTGTCAACACATCATACGCACATTAAGAATGAATAATTATTATTTATTAATAATATTAATGAATTAATGAATAAGGCTCTATTGTGAGTAACGTGTGTAAATGTGGTAAAGAGTGTGTGTGAGTTTGGGCCAGCTCACTCAATGGATGTGACATCATAGATGATTGTCCCCAGGACAAGAGTGCAGCAGCGCTGTGTCTGGCAGATGTAATTACGCTGACAGCCTGAAGCAGGGAGTAAATGCACGCATAATACATGAACACATTAGAGAGTGAGTAAATGAGCGAATCAATGAACAATTATCTTAATTGTTTGTTATTTACGGACTTCTTTAGGTTGCATGTGGTTGTACGTTATTATTGATTCCTCTAAGCTGATGCATTCTGAGAACAAAAACAGATGGAGGAAAAAGTTGTTCTTCTTAAAAAGAAAAAAAAAATCATTATCTTAAAGCATTTCAGTCATGCATGCATGACTGCAAACAGTTTTATTGACTGGTAACATTTTGGTCTGCAATCCATGAATGAGTATCTCTTTGTGAATAACATGTATCATTATTATTCAACAAAGAAATGGATAGCCTTCAGAAGCTTGTTCACTGCAATTACTTTGAGGAGCTTCCAGAACAGGTAGGACAATGCGTCTGTGAGGCTAGCAGTGTTCTGGTCCTCGCCTTCTCTGTGCTTACCTGTGGCCTCCCCCAGTGAGGGAGCCCGCAGCAGCACACAGCTGAGGGTGATTGGTAACCAGCCCCTGTATGTGTCAAAGCCTGTCGGAGTCTGGAGGATCTGAGCGGACTAAACACAGTGACAGATGCCTCTACAGGCAGACACAGCTGAGGGTGATTGGTAAGCAAAGAACTTTCATATGTACATTAAGGGTGGGGGGGTGACTGGGACCCAATCAGATGAATCTGGTTTCAGGGGTATGTACTGTTCGATTAAAACAGTCATTAGTCTTTTTAAGGGTGTATGGTATATTTTAGAACTAATTCTTAATTCTTAAGAACGAATGCTTAATATAACATAAAAAAATATTAAATACTATAAAGAAACTCATGTAACTGTGTAGTGTAATACTCTAAAGAAATGTATGTAATTGTGTAGTGTGAAGTCTGTTTAAATTGAGTTTTCCCTAAAGAGGCAAGAGCATTTGAATGGGTTCTGACCAAACCATGGCATGTGTGCGTTTGTGTGTGAGTGTGACTGTGTGTGCACACGTGCGTGCGTTTGTGCGTGTGTGTGTCTGTGTGTGTGTGCGCACGCGCGTGTGTTTGTGCATGAGTGTGACTGTGTGTGCGCGCGCGCGCGTGTGTGGAGAGGGGGACTGGGGTCAAGGGCGGTGTGACGGTTGATTGAAGGAGCCATTTAATTTTGATTATCCCTCCACTGCCCTTTAGTTACTTTTTTTGTTTTTTTGCTTTCATGTATAGTGCTTGAGTTTCTGTTTTGTTTAGAAAAATAAAGAAAAAAACATGGAAGCAAAATGGCAGTTGGCCTTTTCACAGTCTTTCTGTTTCGTCTTCCTCCAATCACCACTCAGCACCGGGCCACAGCCTTTGCAATCCTCTCAACACATTCTAAAGGTTCGGCAGAGCAAGGCCATGCAGCCACTTTACAAAAATGTCAAAAAATATTGCATTTTCTTTTTAAAAATTTCCAAACATAAATAGAGTTTTTTATCAGAATTTTTGTTCACTCTGTAGTTATGAAGCATTTGAGGTCATGGAATGCTTTGTTCGCCTCTGAGAGAATGAAGTGAGGTGATATTGTGGACCCGTTAGGAATTTATAAACAACCGAAATAGACTCCCATGAACCTTAAACTGTTAAAAATTTGCTTTTGCCCACATTTCCTCATGTCAGCTGAGAATCCAGAAAGACACCAGAGTAATTGGCGTCTGTTCTTCTTTTCATCTTCCCTCTCCTTTTATCTTTTATCTCCCAGTGTTTTCGTGATGGGCTGTGAGCTGATAGCAGATCAAATGGCGTCCGTTTTCTGTGTTTTTAATGTCGGACGGGTTCTATCAGGTCCATTCAGCTAAGTGCTGTTCTCCACTTACACATCTGTCATATATATGCACACCTTTCCGCCCTCTATGTTAACCTATTCAGCCTGTCAATACGTACTAATGTATTATTGCAAATGAAAGGAGAGCCACAGCTTATGCTGGTTTCCCATGTGCTCCAGCGCACAAGTGCTTCATTTTTCTTCCAAGGCCTCTGATGGCTGCTGACTGAAAAGCAACCAGAAGACCTGCAGACACTGCAGTCTTACCAGTCCTGGAGTGTGAATGTGTGTGTGAGTGTGCGTGTGCGTGTGTGTGTGTGTGTGTGTGTGTGTGTGTGTGTGTGTGTGTGTGTGTGTGTGTGTGTGTGTGTGTGTGTGTGTGTGTGTGTGTGTATGTGTGTGCGTGTATGTGTGTGTGTGTGTGTGTGTGTGTGTGTGTGTGTGTGCGTGTGTGTGTATGAGTGTGTGCGTGTGTGTGTGAGTGTGTACATGTGTGAGTGAGTCTGTGTGTGTGCTTGTGTGCATGTGTGATGTGTGTGTGTGTGTGAGTGTGCGCGTGTGTGTACGTGTGTGTGCTTGTGTGTGTGTGAGTGTGTGCGTGTGTGAGTGAGTGTGTTTGCTTGTGTGCATGTGTGATGTGTGTGTGTGTGTGTGTGTGTGTGTGCAAGTGTGAATGCGAATAAATGGAAAAACACATAATTCTGGAACCCGTGTTCACGTGTCCGTGATGGACTGGACCAGGTCGGGGGGCATTAGTTCTGGCTGAACTAGAAAATGAGCACCGCAGCCTGCAGTGAGGGCTTTATGAACAGTGCGTGTGGGGATGGGGCGGGGTTTGGGGGGGGGGGAGGTATGCAAACCCTGAGGGACAGCTGCCGCTACATCTGCACGTTTTTCTTTGATGCAGCTCCACCAGAGCCGGCGGCCGTGTATGATAGATACAGCGTGAATATGGGAGATGGAGTCTACTGCATATACTGTATATTTATGGAATTGATTTTTTTTTCTTCCGGCCTGAGCTTACGTTAAAGGAAAAAAATGGACGGGTTTGTTGCGGTGCTTTTTTGGGTTCAGGTTTATTACTCGGTGAAAGGTTCAAAGGACCAGAGGAAGCAGACCTCAAAAGCTATGAGAGTAAAAGCTTGACAGGACACACACACACACACACACACACACACACACACACAGAAACACACACACAGGCGCACGCACGTATGCATAGCTCAATTCTTACATGGCGGTAACAGCACAGGTATCCAATCCAATCCAGGTGTCAGGTGACATTGGGCCAGATTCAGTCAAAATCACTCAGTCTCTTCAAGGTCAAATGTGATTCAATCAAAACAGACTTAACACCATTTTCCTTGAGTATGCTATATTTCACTGGAGACAAGAAAATGGTATAGCATGTGCATTACTTGATATGTTTTTGATACGCTAAACAATGAAGACCGTTCCTATAACATATTCATTGTATCCTGATAAACAGTAACTTCATATTGGGATTTCATAGCCCAATAAAGCTGCACATAAAATAGATTTCTGGAGGCAGGATCTAACTCATGGAGGAGAAAAATCACTGAAGGTGCTTCATCTGTGAAAGTAATGACAGACAGGTAACATACGGATATCTCCCTAAATATTTACAATACAGAAAAAAATGACCCTCAAGTTTTTGCCCCCTTTGAACCTTTTTACCCAGTAACGTTAGCCTTGGGGTACAATCAAACACACTTAGGCCTAAATTCAGTCAAAATATGCCCTTAACTTTGATTCGTTCTTCAGAAACACAGTTTGGTGAATTCTACAAACACCTAAATTCATTTTTCAAACTTTGTTTGCGAAGATGAAGAGAAAGTCAAAGTACCGATGGAATGCAGACCTTAGCCTCGTAAGGGCATACACCAGGGGTGTCAAACTGCAGTCCTGGAGGGCCGCAGTGGTAGCTGGTTTTTGGTGTGTTTTAGCACTTAATTGATTAATTAAAATCACTGGTTGGCTAAAGAGTCCACACACCTGGTTTCCAAGGCCTAAAATGGCTGCCAATCGAAAGGAAAGAACAAAAACCCGCAGACACTGCGGCCCTCCAGGACTGGAGTTTGACACCCCTGGCATACACAATTCAATCCAAACGGACAATAGAGCTCTATTTTAGAATGAAAGCAACACGTTTTCCAATAAAAACACTCAAAGCAACATATGCTGTGAGGTATAAGTCTGTTTTGGGGAGACTGAGTTCATTTTGTTTTGATCCTGGCCTTGGTCTTTTTTAAAACAACGACTGCGTCTCATTGGAGGAATTCTGCATCGTCCTTCTGCAGGGTGTAAAAGGAAGCATGTGGATTCATTTTGGTGGATTCATATACAACTGAACGCTTTACGACGCTTGACTTCGAGCGCTCTCTGTTATGGAGCGGCGCGTCAGTTTGGATTTACGAACACACCCCCCTGGATGGGCGGTTTGGATGAAACACTCCAGAACTGTCACTACGTTATTACGCTACAGCAGCGGCTCTGAGAGTCTGACCAGGCAGAATAAAGGGGTTTCTGCTCCAACGCTTTAGGCTGTGCTGCTTATTTTTGACATAAGAAACTTGTGGACTTGTGAATAACCAACCCCCCCCCCCCTCCGCCCCCCAATTCCCCCCTAACTCCCACCCCAATCATTCCATTTCAAAAGGTGGTGTGCCTGTGTTAAATCTTTCATCTGCAGTCAAAAATAGCAGGTCCCCTTCATGTGTAATATCACCTCTCTCTCTCTCTCTCCCCCCTCCCCCGTACTCTCTCTAAGTGTGTGTGTGTGGGGGGGAGGGGGATAAAAATGACTTCCAGAAAGTTCCAGTTTATGAAGCTGGTTTTATGTTCGCTGAAATTAAATTCCTTCGTTTCAATGGTTCGCTGTTGCTTACAGGGCAAATTAGTTTTTGGGTTCGCACTACTTTCTCTCTGTCTCTCTCTTTCCCTCCCTCCCTCTATCTCCCTCTCATCATTGCAACCCAGCCGTGTAGTTAAAAAAAAAAAGCTTCTTTTCCTCTCATCTTTGCCTTTTTTAAGATGGTGGCTCAGAGAAACTCTGCCTGAAGATGATTTTGATGTCTTTTTCAGTCCCACAAACGTCCCTGAGAGGCAGACAAAGCATTTAGCGAACTCACATCGTTTTTGGAAAGGGTTTTGCATAACGCGATCCTCATTCAAGTTTTTCAGGTGAAAATTTCCCTTCATTTCATCATTTTGCTTAATTGCATATTACTATTTTTAGTGGAAAGAAACTGACAAACCATGCAGTTCCTTTCATCGGTTGTGCATAGGGGTTAGTTTCTTGTATCTGTACAAAGAAAAAAGCAGTATTGATGTTTGAAATGTGGTTTCACGAAATCCGTTACGTTGGAGGGATGTTCAGCTGTCAATCATCAGCTTGTTTAAATGTCCACAAAAAAATACGTAGAAAAAAATCCAAAAGCAATGCCTTTTTATTTTGATTTAATGTAAGTTTAATCATTTTCTTTCACAGCATTAAAGCATTTGGCAAGGTCATTCCAGTGTTTGTGCAGTTGCGAGGAAAAGCTAGAACTAGCGCTGGCTTTTATCTGTGATTTGAAGATGACATCATGTCTTGTTTGGATACATCCCTTAATGAGAAAATAGAGAGCTCCATAATTCTCCAAAAAGCTCCAAAATGGAGAGAACTAATAATTAGTTCTTGGGGAATAAAATGTCATAAAGTGAATGCATTGAAATGAGATAATCAGTGCACAAGGTTATTGCAAGACTAAACCCGTTGTGAGAAACTATATTAGCTTTTATATAAACTCTGCTTCACATTCATCCTCTTTTCAACACGAAAAAAAACAGAAGCAGTGAATTCCACTGTATTAGCTGTGAGTGTTCTCTGAAATAACTTCACCACTCTCAAGAGGAAGTTGGATAAACATGAATCTTATTTAGGCCTAAAGTCAAAGAAAAAACTCAATCAACAAGCCAAAGCCCTTGACTTTGTTTCAAATAAACAAACACTTTTTCACATTTTTTAAAATAAAAAAAAAAAACTTTTTTAATGAATGTTGATATTTATTCAGTTTCTTAATCTGTATGTAAAGAGGCAAAACATGCATGCATTCAGTTGGGGGCTAATTGAAGTATAAACATTGACTACACAAGCTCTGTATGACCCCAGACCTGCTTATCATCACAAACTGAATACTGAAAAGCACTCTGCCAGACCAAAGCACTCTGAAGCTGTATGTGTGAAAACAAAACTAATTAGTGGATAGCTTTTATCCAATGCATCTTTTGTCATCTACAAAAAGAATATTTCAAATGCAGATTATGGTCTTTCTTTCTGCTTTTTGCCTTAATGCATAGCAGCAAAAAAATGCTGTGAACAATTATCCCTGTTTCAATCATCAAAACCTTATATTTAAATCCTGCTAAGTGTGGATGGGCACTTCCTGTTAAGGCACTGTTCCAGTGTGTGGATGGGCCCAACTGTTTACTTCCTGTAAGACACTGTCCCAGTGTGTGGATGGGCCCCACTGTTTACTTCCTGTAAGACACTGTCCCAGTGTGTGGATGGGCCCCACTGTTTACTTCCTGTTAAGGCACTGTTCCAGTGTGTGGATGGGCCCAACTGTTTACTTCCTGTAAGACACTGTCCCAGTGTGTGGATGGGCCCAACTGTTTACTTCCTGTAAGACACTGTCCCAGTGTGTGGATGGGCCCCACTGTTTACTTCCTGTTAAGGCACTGTTCCAGTGTGTGGATGGTCTCCACTGTTTACTTCCTGTTAAGGCACTGTTCCAGTGTGTGGATGGTCTCCACTGTTTACTTCCTGTTAAGGCACTGTTCCAGTGTGTGGATGGGCCCCACTGTTTACTTCCTGTTAAGGCACTGTTTCAGTGTGTGGATGGGCTCCACTGTTTACTTCCTGTTAAGGCACTGTTTCAGTGTGTGGATGGGCTCCACTGTTTACTTCCTGTTAAGGCACTGTTTCAGTGTGTGGATGGTCTCCACTGTTTACTTCCTGTTAAGGCACTGTTCCAGTGTGTGGATGGGCCCCACTGTTTACTTCCTGTTAAGGCACTGCTCCAGTGTGTGGATGGGCTCCACTGTTTACTTCCTGTTAAGGCACTGTTTCAGTGTGTGGATGGGCCCCACTGTTTACTTCCTGTTAAGGCACTGTTCCAGCATGTGAATGGGCCCCATTGGTCTGCATTCTGTTAAGACGCTGTCCCAGTGTGCGGATTGGCCCTGCGGTCTGCATCTTATTGAGGCACTGTTCCAACGTGTGGATGGTCCCCACTGTCTACATCCTGTTAAGTCTTTAAGTACAGCATGAGAGTGAGACACTAACTGCTTGTGTGTTACTCCAGTTTTGGAGAGGGCAGCAAATGTGAGTTTTGTGTAAAAAGCGTAATTAAATTTACATTCAAGCATTCGACAGATTCTCTCATTCATAGCATTTTACAGAGGTTTTGGCACTGGGGTTCAGGCATGGAGCAGAGGTGTTATCAAACCATCGTCGTGTTCCAAATGACAGTGGCAGTTGTGTCAGTTATAGTTCTTATTTAAGTCACATTAACTTCCATGGATATAAACAGGAATTTTCATCAATCATCAGGAGCTCAAAACATAGGCGAGCAGGGCTTCGTGAACCTCACAGTGGGTGGAGCTGTAACATGCAATTGTTGACTGATTATTTGAACCAATCATGGCATAGCAGAGACGGGGCGCAAAGACTCATGATTCGCTCTGGGCAATGCACTGATTGACAGCACAACCCATAGCTCCACCCATCACAGAGCCTGTGAATCCTTGCTCCTCCATCACTGCTAAACCCCAGGCAGCGAGTGCGTATACTGTTCCACACCACAAAAAACACAAAACAAACAAAAAAAAAACATTTGTGTTTTAGCTCAGGGGCCACGCTTACTGCTTATGACTGAGTTCCAGCCGCTCTCCAGTGCTCAGGACGGTTCTGTTCGCTCCGATCGTTACGGGCTCGACCGCGAGAGGAAACCATCTGCTCCCAGTCCTCTGTCTCCAGATGCTCCGCGGAGCTCGATGTGCCTGCCCTGTAGAGCCTATATATTTTGGGAAGTTGTTAATTCTGTCGTCGCCCTCCTTCCCCTCCCCTCCCCTCCCTTCCTTCCCTTCAGATCGTTGGCAGTCCTCCCTGGTCCATCTCCGGCTGGCTTTCCAGAGCTCGTACATCTCAGAGCCTGTGCTCATCCTGTCTGGAACATAACAGATACCCCATTAAAACTGATTAAAAACCCACTGGTGCACTCTCGCCCTTACCCCTTACCCCTACCTTCACCTGAAGAGCCAGTATCTTGCAATAACTCTGCCGGTCACCCAATATACCACCCCCCCCCCCCCACAAACCCTACCACCGCCGCATCCTCCCCAACCCCCCCACAAATGATGATTCTCAGCTCCTGCAAGCAATCTTTCCGCTGCTTGTCGAGGCCTGAACCTCTGGCGCTAACGTGCTAATCGATACCCTGAGGCCTGCAGTACCTGATCACTGCTACCCTACCCCCGCCGAGGGAGAAAATTGGTGGGTTCTGAAAAAAGAAAAAAAACTGTGGGTTCTCAGCTGTTGCTAGCTGTCTTGTCTTTACTTGCCTCTCTTCCTCCTCATATTATCTTCCCTCCCCCCCCCCCCCCCCCCCCCCCCCCCCCCCCCCCCCCCCCCTCATCGTAGTTCATTCCTGGCTCACATAATGTTATTTATTCCATTTTAGTGGTTGGGGTGCAGAATTTATTCAGTTTTATAATATTAACATACCGTACAAATTTAAATCAGCTGCATGCCAACTTGTTGCAATAGTGTTTTACAACACCAGTTAATCTGTGAATAAGAAACAGTGGTATCTGGTGATATCGAGGCTTTGTTGTAAAATTAACAAATGAAGTTACAGAAGACAATATTCTTGGATTGGTTGGCACAAAAACTTTAACTACACAGCCAGTAACATAAATATGTTAAAAATATGTCTTATTCTGTGAATATCTTTTTAAAAATTCATTTCCACTGCACAGATGGTATCAGATGGTATCAAATTAATGTTTTTCCTTTGGCAAGTGACTGTGGCATAATCAATTTAATTCACTGCAAGGTGTACAGTTACACAAATTTATTGGACTACATGAAGGGAATACCCCTTGGACTTCACCACTGAGTGTTTTTTTACCTCCTTTTAGACCTCCACGCCAGATATTATACTAACCTTCTCATACATTATCCTCTACAAAGAAACAGCTCTGCCAATTTCTTGCGCTCTTTTTCATTCTCTCTCTCTCTCTCTCTCTCTCTCTATTGCAAGCACACACACGTACATGCAAAAAAAATACATTTCCCAGCAAGCACCTCAAATTTGGGATGTGGTGGTGGTGTCAGGGCTGTCTGCTTCCTCTTCCTGTTTCCTGTCACCTTGTTATCCCTCTTTGCATCATTCTGACCAGTCAATCAATAACGCAATTACCAGTATCATGCGCCCAATCCACTTCTGTTGTGGTGCGCTGAATTGCAACATGGAAAGCCATTATCCTCGCCTGTGCTCCATGCTCTCTATGCTAGCCCTCAGACTTATTAGTTTGCTAAGAGATGGACAGCACTGAATGGTTTCTCTTGTCAGGAATTAATAGCTTTGGGAAATAGCGTTGGATATTATGGTTACAGCATTTTCTCTCTCTCTCTGTCTTTATTTCTCTGTCATCTCTCTCTCTCTCTTTCTTTCTCTGCCTATCCCTCTCTCTCAAGCGTATTATTTTGTATTAATTTTATTTTCTGGCAGTTAAAATACATTTAAGGTGGGCCAGAAATAGACAAATCTTTAGAAAGTTTTACAATTATCTTTTTTTTTTCACACAATTATTTTTGCCATTATCCTTCAAACCTCTTTATGATATTAAGCAATGTTTAGCAATTGTTGCAGAGGTACACAATCCCTACCAGAAAATGTCACTTACAAGTAATTGAAATTAAATGTAAATTACATTTTTGATTTAAATGTAGTACTTACACATAACAATGTTTTATGTGAAGAAGGCTGAATGACATAACAACAAAAAGAAAATATATGATCTGAAATAAGCATGTCCAGCTGAAGTATTTAGGTGTTCAGCGCTATTGGTACTTGATAGAAGAACCTTTCTGAAGCACTCAAAGTTGAAAGTCTTTCTGAATAGACTAGCATACCTTTTGCAAATGATTTATAGTGGCTTTTAGCAAATTATTTAAAAATGTTTATTAAAATATTTATACCAACACTGGTAAACCAGTTATTTTTATATTATATGTTGACATGTATAATATGTATTTGAAATATTAAATTGTCCACATTATTAATGTGGACAATTTAATATTAATATTAATGTTATCATTAAACATCTATTAAGTCTTAGTATGTAGGTAATTCAAGAGCTATTAGTCATTTTTTACAAAGGATGGTTATTCTGAAATGTTACCTTTTTCGATGTGTGCTTCTTTTTTGGCTGTGGGAACACAGATAAGTGTTGTGTTTGTAGGCTTTTTTTTGGAAATGCCAAACATTAAAGTTGATGGTATCTTAGGCCTGAAGCAAGTAGGTACAGGTGGCCTTATGCCAAAACATCTGAAGCACAAGGCCCAAAGGAAGCCAGTAACGATAGCGTAATGCCAGAATGTTCTGGGAACTGAGAACAGAAAAAGAAATGAGTAAAGAACGAGAGTTGCCAACAAATGTTTGAGGGATGAGAGCTGTCCCGTTTCTGACACCATGGGGGACGAGAGAGATAAACTATATCTCTACTCGTTCATAGTGTAAAAAAAAACTGTGTATAAACAGAGGTGTAAAACCATAGCGTGGAGCCAACTGCTGCGATGTGTTTGTACTGAAGAGGAAGGGGGTTTGGGGGGGAAGTCGAAAAACAGACAACTATCAACACTCATAAACATCATTATTCTTTTGAGAACCCACTTGTATTTTAATAGTCTGAGTGGCCATTAAACAGGGCGGACGCTCGGAGAATAGGACGCAACAAGCTCCGAGAGGCTGTTTCTAATCTGTCGCTGAGGCTGTTTTGGGATCCAGAGGTTAAGAAAAAAAAATGGAGAAAGAAGGAGAAAAAAAACAAGACACAGTCGCCATCCTTGACCCCTCTCTTCTCGGGACCCTCCCTCACCCCCCTCCCCCCCCCCACAAGCCCTTTTTAGGAGAGGCTCTTTCTGAATTAATGATGTAATTAACTCCCTCCATTAGGACAAGGGTGCTCAGTGGGTTCAGAACTGTTTACTGCCTGACAAGCAGACAGGGACAATTAGAGGTGAGTCTCCGTTCTTCTCTCCATGCAGGCCTCTCTCTCTCTCTCTCTATTTCTCTCTCTCTGTCTCCACCTCTCCTTGCACCTCTCAGTTTTAATTAGATTCAAATAGGCTTTCTTTATTGCAGGAAAAAGGAACGACATTGCCACAGCAACTGAACACAATATATTTAAACATCAGATACAGCAGTAATATGTAGCATAATTGCATTACTGAACGAAATCCTTGACTGTATAATGAGCATTCTCAATGAGGGCACCGCGGTATGAAAGTGCAGCCCTCGGCCGCTCTCAGGACACGCCGAAGGAACGTGCGTTTAGCTGGGATTCTGTTGGAAGGTGGGTGCAACCAAGGCTATTGTCTTCGGCAGAGCTTGAGGAAGTGTACGGTTCAGATGTCTGACAGTATCGGACAAATACCTCCCAAACTGTGCTATCACCATTCCTGTTACCAGTGTATGTGACATAATAAGCACTGATGTATCCTCTGAGTAACCATAGCCACAAGACTGTCCTTGGAGTCATACGATCAGTCAAACAAACTGAAGAGGAAGGGCTAGATTTGATAGACCATACTTAGTCTCTTTAAGGGTGGATACAATTCAATCAAAACAGGCTTTATTCTCTTTAAGGGCATATTCTCATTTAAACTGAGTGTAATGCATTACGAATGACATGTTTGATTGTCCCTATAAATATAAAGCACTCAAGAGAAAATTATGTCAATTCTGTTTTTGATTGCTGTTGAATTTATGTTGTTGTTTTTTAATGTAAAATACAACAAACTTTTGGATTGAGAACAATTGCACTTACTGTGAACTAGCTGTTCCAGGGGTGATAGTTCTACACGTATGATGCAAATCATGATGTAAACAATAATAGAAAAATGATTTCGGCAGATGTGACTCAAAGTAATTTGTATGAGTTGAAATTTAGTTATTATATTTGCTGTGCTTTTTGTCCCCACCATGCTGGAGGAGGGTTTTTTTTTGGGTGGTGGGGGTGGGGGGGGGGGGGGATTGGTGGGGGGGGAGAGAGTGGGTGAAGTTTATGGCACAGTCACATATCTCATAATTGCCTGGGCACAGATGTGCAGAGACATAGTGTTTTGCAAATTCCTATTTTTTATAGGCTAGATGGCAGAACGCATAAGAGGGTAATTAGTTGTGATAAAGGTTGATTAATTATATACAGAGAAAATGCATAATGAGTGTATGTGGTGACATCATAATGAGTTCTGTGCAATCTAACAAACGATCACATTTAGAGGATTGTTATTGGAAAAACAACCCTATAAAACATTTGAATACTTTAAAGTGTTCAATTTAGAAGATTGAATTTATTCTTCTCATTCCGCAAAATGTTTTCTTAGTAATGAAGAAGCTCAGGTTAACCAAATGATTTCTACAGTGTCACTGGGAACTTCTGGAAATGTTTTTGCATTATATATGAGTGAATCATTTCCAATTACTAGAAAAAAAATATTGATTATTGACACATCACCACATGCACTGTATCAGTTAATAGCAATGAGCTCTACTCTCTGAGTCGTTTGTAAAATCGGCTGTTAATTTGTAATAATTAAATAGCTAATTGACATGACTCAGGTGCTGTAATGTGTAGATTTTAATGACTGCTCAACAGGTGTCTTAAAGAACAGCTTATGCTAGCATCATGCAATGGTGGGCCTGAATTACAGGCCATAAAACCCCACTCCCTGTGGTCATGGGTCCTTACCTGTCAGTGCCTTCTGGATGTGGGTGATGTTGTTTGGTTAAAGCAATGGTCTCTCTTAGTAAAACATCCACCATCTCATGTCAGATAAAATTTAACCAAATGTACATGAAATGAACTAAACTACAGAAAACATTTATTTATTTGAAAAAAATAGCTTGCAAAGACAGATTTGAACTTGGGTAAAGGACAATTATTAGAGTAAAGATGTGCAAAATGATATGCAGATTTTATTTTGTTATATAAGTTCAAAAATCCAATCAATTTCTTTTTCTGATCTATTTTATCAACAATATAAGTACAAAAGAATACACTTCCTCCCTTAGCCCAAAAACAGTCCCATTAACAAAGGAACATTACAAAGCCTTAGACGTGACAAAAACCAAGATTACATATTTGTAATGGCAATGGCAAAATGGCAAAAAAACCCCAAACACACCATTTCTGAGGCATGTTTGTCATAGTTTTGATAATAAATAAAGACCAGGAAGTCTTTGCATGTAGGACCTGTTTTAAATGATGAGTAAAAGCTCCATAAGAGAACACAGATGTGACCTTGGCTAGCGTCATCATTCCTCTGAGCCCCCCCCTTCTCTCCCTTCCACCCCCCATGCACAGCAAGTGCTCTCATTGGCTATTCTGTGCTCGTTTCCAGGCTGAATTGGGGGTTAATTTGCACTCTCTGAAGCCGTTACCACCTACTGAGACCCCCCCCCCCCCCCACATCCCCGCAGCCTTCTTCCTTCACTTCTTTGATCGCTCGTTCACTGGGGAAGGGGAGGTGGGGGTCACCCCTGGCACGTGTTTGGGTTCCCCTTTTGAAAATGATGTCACCGCACCAGCTGGGGTGGACTGGTGCCACTGATGGGGGAGGTTGCCTGGGAGTCCTGCAGAATTCGGTCTCTGGAGGGCGGACAGTAGCAGCTCCGTCTCCAGGGCGATCCAGCATCAACGCATGAGAGGCGAAAACCTCTGGGCCCAGCTCAACAGGCACTGAGTATTTGTGTGTGCGTGCATATCTGTAAGTTACATGCTTGTGTTTGTGTGTGAATGGTGTGTGTGTGTGTCTCAAACTGGAGGGAGCCACTCAGAGTCAATCAGAACTTCCCCCAAAATGATCGAATCCACCCTCAGAAATGCCAAGAATATCCATGCATGTTTTCCAGATACTCGGTCGGAGATTGATCGTAACCACAATCCAACAGAGGGTCTGTACCGTCTCACCTTCAGTTTCAGGGTGAAATGGGGGTTACTGCAAGGCACATGTGCGTAGGTGCAGATCTTCGTAGCCCTGTATGGGAAAATATCACAATAAGCCCACCCACTGGCCCCATTGATTACCGGATGTAATCAATATTCACTGACCTATCATGTCACCAGAGTAAAGGCTGGGCTAAGGAGAAGGCAGCAATTCAACCATCAGCTAAATCTACAGGAGGCAAGGGGGCTTTGAGCGTGGGGGTTTGGTCTCCCAGAATAAGTGCACCAGAGGTGAAAAAGGAGACAGCATTCCCTATTCACACAACAGAATAATTGTGTAATAAGAGATGTATTTACAGTTTTTGGAAAGGACCAGATGGTTAGGACAGTCCATCACTGAAGGACAGCTAGATTGTTTTCCCTTTTTTTTTTTCTTACCTGCACTGTGTTCCTAAATCAAAATCAACAGTTGAATTTCCAATAGAGCTGCTCTTTAAATCCGCCTGCAGAGAGAGATTTATGAGGTGCATTCAATCTCACTCATGTCATCATCATTAGAGAGAGCCAGCAGGTACCGAATGGTGCTAAAAACACCCTCATCGCTGAGGCCCTTGCCAAACCCAATAAATAACACGTTTCACAGGGGCCCGCCAAGCTCATTTCCTCAAATACATAATGGTTTCATTGGTTGAGGAATGGGACCAATAACACGGCTTAGATCTGTGTTTGGATAATAGCCGTTAGCGCGCGCCGCTGTTGTCACCGACGCGATGAGTCTTAAACACCACAGTAAATCTGCAGTCAAACGGGGACAGCGCAACAGGTCTTAACAACAGCATAATGTGAATGACTGCCTGGCATAATGTGAATGGCTGCCTGGCACATTGTGAGTGACTGCCAGGCACATTGTATGCTCATGTCCCCCTCAGTCAGCTCACTCTGCTGGCTACCTGTTGCAGTTTGCATGAAGTTGAAAACCTTGAACCTAGCCTACAGGGCGGCGAATGGAACAGCGTCGCCATACCTCCAGTCAGTCCAGCACCGCCACCTATATAATTCTGACATATCTGCACTGCACCCCCCTAAGCTTGATGTCTGTCAGTACTGAACCCTAAACCCCCCCACTGAAAAACAGCAAAATCTCCTTTGAGGTCAGACCGAAGATTTGCTTCTTCTTCAGACTTAATCTTGGTAAAAACTAAGATAAGGGCATTTTAAGATTTTGTTTATGTCCTTATGGTTGTTTTATTTATTATGGTTTATATGAATATGGATTTATATTATGAGTGTATTGTTTGTACTCAGGATTTGTATTTATTGTTCTGGTTACCAGACTAATCCTTCATTAAGTAGCTTAACGGTGTCAGATATATACTTTCTGACTTGGGAATGTTGTTAGCCAGGTCTGGCATTATTGCTAATTTGAATCAGGTAAAAGCATTAATGTTCCCTCGCAATGCAAGCTGCTGCGGATAACAACATCTGCTAAATGACTGTTATGCTTTCCGTTAGCTACGTTTGATTAACCCAATATTTTGATCGTAAAACCAAACACTTCTTGTGCTCCGAAATGTTCCAAAACATCGTCGGTCGTAATGTTCTCCTTGCGAGTGGTGAATCTTAACGATCCAACCCCTTTTCAGAAAAGGAGAAAATGATTTTAAGGAATAAAAACAAGGTGTGGAACAATGCTGAGCTGCATATTGTACAGCAGGGGGTCCAGGAAAAAAAAAAAACGTTATAAAATATAAATGGATGGCTTCAATAGGAAACTCATGCAGGGGGGAGAATGTATGATATGGTCAGGGGCGAAGGGGAAGCACAGATCTCTTATTCAGTTTTCCTGCCGATGTAATTTCGGCAAGTCCCGAAGGGCGGGGGGGTTGGGGGGGTGGGCGGTGGAAAGAGGGGGATTGTCAGTCATATTGATGCGGAATGTGGGTTCAGTAACCCCACAGAACAGCATACCGTACACTGTGTGTGATCCCAGTTACAATGTATCGGGTTTGTTTTTGGGGGGTTGAGTTAGATGAATTGTCTTAACTTATCTATGTGTATTCCATGAATAGGTAAGTGTAAGTACTATGCAGGGGTAGAGATAAATAATAGACCAGATTGGCTTTGAGTTGCTGTTATACGTTTTAAATTGGTTACAATGGTATTCTGGGCATTCTTAATAAGGACAGGCTCCATGTCTTTTACAAATGAAAAAAAAAATGACCCCATACCCATACCCTGTGTTCTGAGCTCCACAGGTGTTTGACTTCATCCCTGTGTTGATGACACCACTCTCAAATCCATTTAAGCAATATATAGTGGGGTCAAAAATCTGAGACCACATTGAACATTTTTTCACCTTTTTTTCATGCTAAACCTGGAAATAATCAGAAAGTTTTAGGATTTTGGTTTTAAAACATAGAAAAGTTATGACTTTTAAAAAGAAGAGGAAATAGTTAAGATTCTGCACTATGTCTCGGTCAAATTTAAGCATATTAGTGACATTGACCCTGTCAATGCAATTGTAGAAAAGGTCGGACCCCATTGAACATTTATGGGGGTACTTAAAGGCCGAGAACGTTTTGTGCACTTAAAGACCATGTGATAACATGGGTCATCAGGTTTGCTCAAACCTGAGGAGTCCATGCTAGCTCTAGTACATGCTGTCATTAAAGCGAAAGGGGGACATACCAAAAACTAAGACATTCTGGAAATTCATGTATATTTTTCAAAGATTCAGCCTTTCACTTAAACTGTTGATATAATTTATAATGGAAAATATGTTATTAAATTATTGAAGAATGCAAAATAGAAGCTCTTCCACTTGTGGTTTCAGACTTTTGGACCCCATTGAATGTGGGGGTGTTATAACATTCTTCTGTTTCAATGGTATGCATGCCATGTTCAGTTAACAAGTATGCATTTGTGTGCATGCATGTGTATGTGTGTGAGTGTGTGTGTGTGTGTGTGTGTGTGTGTGTGTGTGTGTGTGTGTGTGTGTGGGTGTGTGGGGGTGTGTGTGTGTGTGTGTGTGTGTGTGTGTGTGTGTGTGTGTGTGTGTGTGTGTGTGTGTGTGTGTGTGTGTGTGTGTGTGTGTGTGTGTGTGTGTGTGTGTGTGTGTGTGTGTGTGTGTGTGTGTGTGTGTGTGTGTGTGTGTGTGTGTGTGTGTGTGTGTGTGTGTGTGTGTGTGTGTGTGTGTGTGTGTGTGTGTGTGTGTGTGTGTGTGTGTGTTTGTGAGAGAGTGTGCTGTGTGTGTGCGTGTGCGTGTGTGTGTGAGTGTGCAGTGTGTGGAGTTTCTTCAGCAGTTCAATCTAATGTGGGTCTTACAGTTCAATCCCAAATCATAATTTATGCCATAATCTGACTGGGGCCCGACTCGCTTGAATAAATATTGATTTGTTGTCTCCATAAACTGTCTCCATCAATGTAATGTTTTAGTCCCAGCTCCTTGTTGGCCATTTTTGTTGATGCAGAAATGCACCTGTTTTTTTTGTTTTCTGTGAAAACCAGTTTTTTCTTCTTTCTTTTTTAACCTTTTTTTACTACAATTTTATTGTAATGAACTCTCTGAACCTCTGCAATTTGGAGAGAAGTTATTAACAACCTGCAATGACAGACATACACACGCTCACACAAACATACACACCGTCATACACACACACATATACCAGACACTCACACATACACACACACATACAGACACACATGCTCACTCCTACATGGTCACTTGCACACACACTCAGTCTTTGCCTCTGTATGTCTCCATGATACCAAGTTTGATTTATTGGCTATAAAATGTATTCTCAGAACATTCCCCCAAAATAAATAAAAAAAAAACAGGTAGAGGCAGGGGAAGAGCTGCAGAAGATCCATTAGCAACCTGCCAGATCCAGCTGCTGTAAGATCAGCTGTTTCCCAGGTGGGTTTAACCTGTCAAAACAACACTGAATCTAGCTGTCTCATCAAGTGGCTAAATACCTTTGCACTATGTTTCCCAATCCTGATGGCTGAGAAACACCACATAAACTGCTTTTCATTTTAACAGCTCTCTTATTTGATTTTTAATAAGTTGCTACTTGAACGTGGATCATGGTTTGCCATCATTTTACAGTTATCTGATACTACCACTGCAGTGTGTGAGTGACATATATTTTGGTGCTGATGGAAAATTCCAAGTAAAAATATCTAATTGCTGCAGCATAACAGGAATTAATAATATCTAAAAAAATGAGTCCATTAATTGAATAAGCTCAGAAATTCATCAGTTCAATGGTTCCTTTTCAATTTATAGTGCCATTCTGCACAGTCATTTCCAATTTATCATTGTATCACAATGCATTATGTTACATTTCACGTGGCAGTTTATAAGTGCATTCACCTGAATAATATGAGCAGTAGTGCCAGACCTGGCTAACAGCTGTCCATGAAGCCCAAAAAGGTCATTAAAGCGAGGGCCACTGGGCTTGACTTACCCCCAGTAAACATGTTAGATGCATGAAGTGTTTACCTCTTTGGCTTCTCTGCATGCAGACGGTGTACGGTTCCTGTCACATGTACTGAGTCAGCAGAAGGCTGCACGATTGTTTGGTAGAAATCCGTTTTGACTTTTGCTGAAGACGTTTTGCTTATTAGGGATGTCTAAAAGCCTTGAGCTGATTATCCCAGCTTTTCACGCAGATCTCTCTCTTTCTCTCCTCCCTCCCTTTCTCACTCTCTCTCTCTCTCTCTCTCTCTCTCAACACCAAAGACTGAGGTCTGGTGTCGCCACCCAGATGAGCTGTAAGTGCAGAACTGTGATACTGAAATGTGTTTCTGTGGAGCTCAACCAAATGTGTCATTCGGAGTTTAAAACGCTCAGAGGGATGTTAATTTGAGTAACAAAGTCCCTTACAAAGTGTCATTCTCAGATGTGTTTCTTCAGTACGGTTCCCATAAATTGTTGTGTTAATTCCAGATCTTGTTTCACACTAATAAAAGTCCAGCCCGACTTTTTTTTTTTTTTTTTTAATCACTCGTAGTTCAAAGCATGGATTCCCACAGCTATAATGAAAATTAAATGAATAGGCTGAGAGCGCGCAGAACGCTACTGAACAGTGAAACTGAGAAGCTTCAATCGTCAGCCTGTTAATTAGCAGTTTCGGTTCTCCTCTAAGTGACAGGAGAATTGCATAATTGCATAGTGAATCTCAACGCAGAAATTACCAACACCACATTCATTTCTGATTATGCTTGATTTCCAGCGCTTCAGTGATTTACCTTCAACAAAAAAAAAGACAAAAAAGTGCCCTGCTTTGAAACCTTTTTAAGCTTTTTTCTTATTGTAACTTTAAAACAAGATAACTGCTACTAAGTCCATACTAATTAAAGTTATTAAGTGTGTTCTTAAAGAAGAGTCTGAGATTAACAGCACATAAAATTTTAGTAGCCTTAACTATGAATTTGAATCGAATGTAATACATTTATTAAGGGTTTATTAAGATTTTACTGGGAGCCAGAATTCTAATGTGTTCTAACAACATTTTTGAACACCAAAAACTAAAACAAAATTGAGGATTGGCTTTATTCTTTCATAATTCCTCAGTAATGTAGGCCATACGGGCTTAATCCAACACTTTATTAAGTGGTTTAATGTTAGGGTCTCCATTTTCTGTGTACAACAAAACTCAAGTTAAACAAGACAGAAATGTTCACACAGTGAAGTATTCAATGGTAAATGATGCAGTGTAAGAAATTGGTGGCTGGGCTTGTTACTCAGAAGTTGCCGGTTCGGTTCTCAGGTAGGAGATCCTGTTGTCATACCCTTGAGCAATGTACTTTGCTTCACTTTGCTTCAGCAAAATATCCAGCTGCATAAATGGATAGCGTATGAAATATATAAGCCGTGTGAATCACTACAGATAAGAGAGTTTGCTAAATGCGTAAAACGTACGTGTGATGAAAAAATGAACCCTGTAAATTCGGCTCAGTGAGAGTGCATTTGGTCTCTGCTGGATTCATTCAAACTCCCTGTTATACTGAACACTTTACCGTGTGCAGTAGAGTGGCAGTCTCTTGAGCGCTGAAGGCCCATTTCAAAAGGAACCAGCCTCTCCCTTGAAGAAGCTATACGTTTTATATCTACTGAAGCAGGATTTGTATGTCGCCCAAGAGGACGATTCAGTTCCCCATCCAGGAGGCTCAGTTTGCCACGTTTGGCTCCCCACTCACCATTAACGACGCCCACAACGCCCATGTGGGTCATTAAACCACAGTTCACTGTCACACCTGCCGTGCTTGGACCACAGATTCTAGATACTCACCAGATATTCAACTCCCATAATCTTCCCGTGCTCCTCCATTTATCCTGTTTCTGAGTTTCTGGAGCTATATTACAATATATAATATATTAATTAATTAATTGTCAGTGGAAGGGGGGTGGGTTCTTCATTTCAAATGAATATGAAGTTGGGCATCACGTAGATTAGTAGAATCCACAGATGGATCTTTGTTTGCAAAGCAATTCTTGGCTTTCCAGTCAGGCTTGCCATTGTAGCCGACTCCTACAGTGATTCTAAATCATGGCTCTAACACCTGATTGTTGTCACCAATGTACAAAACGTACTTCAACCGGGACAAAATTCATCAGAATTCTCAGAGTGAGTATTGACAACAGGCTTAAGCCTGAAAATTCATTTTCACCCTAAATGTCACACCTGGGTATGTGCAAAAAAGACATCGCTGACATATTAAGAACTGGGACAACAAACCCTGGTAAAATACAAAGTGTGAAATGGCTGCAGATATGCCCAAAGTCTATTAACACAGATATGGGGTCTATGATAAAAAAAAGAAAACTATTGTAGAATACTGATGTCTTCCTTTCACATAAATACATTGCTCATGACATATGAATAAATGGGGAACAAAAAGCTTAGGAATAGTATTTAAGCATGGCATGACCATGGTAGCATCGCCATCCTTCATTGGTGGCCAGGACCCAATCAAATTAGTGTAATCTCTTTAAGGTTGTATGCAGTTAAATTAAAAATGACTTTTTAAAAGGGCCTGTTTTTCTGTTCAAGGATGAAGAGAAGACACTCTAAAATAGCAAATTGTCATTTCTCCTATAAGATAGAAAATAAGAAGAGAATAAATGTCCACTTTCAGATAGATAAATGTACATTATAGATTTAGGAATTTGTAAAGGAGCTAATCTACCTATTGAGCATCAAATCCATTGGAATTATCTAAATTAGTATAATTTATTAACCATTTATTACATTGGTAAATATTTATTCTCTCATTGTAAGAAGAATGCTCCCAATATTATTAGCAACAGATAATATGGAGTAGGGCTGAATCCAGGACAGCAACCGACATGCTAGAGAGTGCACGTTGGTGCTGTTGCCACTTTTAGCACAGTAACATATGGTTCTGATGAGATAGTTGAACCTACTCTAAATCCATGTACCTGCCTATTCTTATTTTTGTTTTATTCATAATTCATCATTATACAACACCTGTGGAAAATGTCGTCTTGGTTGAAAATTGCAAGCTTGCTTTTCATCTTTCATGGTCTGCAGCATGAATATCCTTCACAAAATCCCAGCTCTCTGAACGGACTCAGTTGAGCCATTTCCTTAACAGTTTTCAATACCATTTTTCTACATTTTGTCTGAAAGCTTGATGCACGTCCGTACTGATATCACTTTGAGATGGTGTGCAATCGTGTTTCATTTTCAAAACACGCTTGGCTTGATTTTCACTTGAGGTTCATTTGATTTCAGACTCTGAAAAAAAAATTCAGTTATTCAATTATTACTCTCTTTAATTATTAGCACTTAGCACTGCCCAACCCCCCAACTCCACCCCATCCCCAATCCAAGACGCCTGCCCTATCCTTCCAAGTTAAAGAATAAAAAAACATGGATATTTTCAGTTTAAATAAAACAAAAGAGTGGGAAGGAAGAAGAAGATGACAAATTCACTGGGCCTACAGACATCCCCACTAACCAGCACCACCAAGAGAAGTTACATACAGTACCTGTCATGAGTCAACCAGACCAAAGGGTGGCAGCAGCAAGCAGAAAGCAACGGCAGCCCACTAACCCACAAGGAAGACTTTGCAACACCTGAGCCACATTATCTCATTTAGGCTTGTATTTAAACCCCGTTGTCTGTGTAATCAGTGCTTGGTCTTTGCTGTTGTCCAGATGTTCATTTCCTTACTGCTTTTCTAGAAGCCTTTAGCCTTTTCGATTTCTCTGTTTATTTTTTTTGTTCCCTCAAAGTTTATTCATTGTTTGTAAATACCTTTTGATTTTGCAAGTAAGACCGTTTTGAATTTGACCCTGCTTTGTTTCCGTCCTCTGCTTTTGGATCCAGCCTTTGTTTTGGTTTAAAGAACCTTACAGCACCCATATCCTGAAAAGTGAGTCAGACGACACTGGGGTGGTACTGAATTTTCTGTACTTTTCAATCGTTCCCTAATGTCCCCCTGCACTGGATAAAAGAGAGGCAGTGAGGCAGCTTCCCCTTCCAATTCAACAGCGCTGGCAAAAGTCAGAGAGTCCAGCTGTGGCTTAGATAAGTGCAAATCCACAGGGGTTACCCCAGAAAGTGCTAAGTGCGGAGCAGGTTCAATAGGGCATTTCATCATTTGAGAGAGATATATAAAGGCTGAGCTCCAGGGTGTAGCTCATCCGGAGCACATGGAAAAGAGAGACTTTTGCTGCATTACATCTGTCACACCTCCAGTCCACTAGAGGGCGTGGGTATATATATATTTTTTTTTTGTTCCCTCCTTCTCTCCCCAACCCAACCCCACCCAAAGTTTTTATCCTACTTGCAGCAGCCATCCCCTGCAGACTCAGGAGGAGGAAACTGAGAACTCAGGACGCCTCCGATTTACCTGACAGCAGGTCCTTGCTTATTTCCACAATGGAGATGCATCACCATTTACTGACCGTCTACCTGTTGCAGGTAGACATGAGGTCAGCATGCGCTCAGTTCACACAACTCCAGGCACCACAGGCAGAATGGCCCCGAGAGAGCGATGAGGCTAATGACTTTTAACCGGCGTGACCCCCCCAATCCCTCCCCAGTGAGACTGAACCAGCTGCGGCCTCACCAATACAGACCTCCAGCCATAATGGGACTGGAACACCCAGTCACAGGGCTCACAGCTGCCCAGTGAACATACACCTCTAACGTGTGAACCACCTGGAGGCTCCACGCTGGCTCATTTCTGCTCCTCTTGTTTTAGGGATTAAAGATATGCCAGGTGCAGATGGAGGAACAGTGTACCCCATAAAACACAATTTCCCATAAGACATCTGGGAGCCGTGTACACAGACCTACTTCCCATGCAGCTCTCAGAATAAGGTCATCAAATAATGACCTTCCCTACATGCCTGTCTTCAGATTTAAAACAAGCACAGATTGGGCCATTCACATTAGAGCTGGAATGGTTTACCCAAAAAACGCAGGGCTGCACAAAAAGTTTCAAAAGCCTTTAATTGTCACTTTTTTTATTGAATTGCTTTCATTGAATTAAATATACTCTGTTGCAGTTGTATTGATTTAATTTTGTACTGATTCTACCATTTTACTTTGTTTTAACATTTTATTCCTTGTGTTTTTATTGTACCCAATGTGTTTCAATATGGTATTGTACTCTGTTTTTTTCTGTGTGTTTCTTGGTTTAATCTTTTTTTCAGAAAGCACTTGGAACTCAATTTCATGGAAACCACTGTATAAATACATCAATAATGAACCAGGAGGGAAAATTCCACATAGAAATACAACAATACAGCCTAGCCGTAAGACTGAATGCTCCAACACCAACACTAAGGAATGCAGACGTGTTGATATTGAACTCTAAAAGAGGGCACTGATGTTTTTAGCTCCATGATTCCTGACCAAGTTGCAAAGACGGGAATAAAAGGGAATTTTAACTGGTCGATTGAGCTGATAGAAAAAAAAGGTCATTAAACAAGTCTATATAACCTTTTCTGTCCCAGTTATTAAAGCATATATCAAATGAATACAGGAACAGGCATTTTGGTTGGTCCAGTTGCTGTCTCCTGAATAGCGGTATTGTGCTGGTTTAGCACCACGCTTTCACAGCTCTTCAGATGCACTCGTTCACCCTTGCCATATGATGGACAATGCAGACAGCCCACGCGGCGTCTTAATCACCTAAACGCAGTATAAATAGAGCGGGCTGAGGGAAGGTTTTCATCTGTCTTCTTGTTGGAAGACACTTATTTTCTCAGCTACTCATAAGTGGCGTCTGAGAAATATGAGATGAAGCAGCTGAAGCAAAGCCGAATCTCAAGACATAATGCTATCACCGTATCTTTTCATTTTACTGTTAGGAGATGCCTTTATCCACAGCGACAGCTACACAGCTTACAAATTTTTTACACAGTGTCCGTTTATACGGCTGCAGACTAAAGCATTTCAGATGAGGTGCCACGTTCGTTGGTAGTGCCCCTCCTTGAATCAAACCTGCAAGCTCTGGTACAAGCACAAGGTTATTATTATTGTGTTGTATTACCACACTGCCACCTTATACAACAACAGCGCTCCTGTCTGGGTGTCCGTATGCAGGTAGCGCTGGTACAATGCTGGTTTCTGATGGTACAGAGGGGCTGATTTTGCATGATGAAGTAGGACGACCAGGTAAGGCAAACCAAGACCCACTTACCTGGGATACACTGGCCAGTTATGCACCTTTCTGTGGAGATAGCTGACGTGTGTGTGTGTGTGTGTGTGTGTATGTGCATGCATGCATTCATGTGTGTGTGTGTGTGCGGGTGGATGCATGCATTCATCTGTGAGATTGTGTGTACATTTATGAGTGTGTGTGTTCTCATGCAGGCATTTGTGTGTGCGTATGTGTGTGTGTGTGTGTATGCATGCATTCCTGTGTGTGCGTGTGTGTGTGCATGTGCATGTGGAGAATAATACTGAAAGGAAAGAGAGATATGTACAGTAGATCTCACATGCTTCACAGGCAGAAAGAGAGAGGAAGATCACACTGAGGGATTTAGATAGGGGAAGAAGGAGAGACCACACACGGTCTCAGGAGAGGGAAAAGAGACAGAAGGAGACAACATAGCATGAACAGAGGACAGAGAGAGGGAGAGAGGGAGAGAGAGAGAGTGAGGGAGGGAGAGCGCAGAAAGCGATCGCGCACAGGGTCAATTTTCCAGCACACGCTGCGTAGCACTGATAAACCTTTACGGGTGTCCCTCCCAGTGAAAGCCATGAAATATTCATGCAGCCAGTCATATCACAGTCCCTCTCTGGCAGGCCCCTCTACCAGCTGGGCCTGTTACACCCGCCATCCTCTGCCCCCACGGGAGACAAAGCCACACCTGGCCTGTCTCTATCACACACACACACACGCACACTCACACAGGCGCAAACACATGCACACACACACACACACACACACACACCTACACACCCCCCCACACACACACACGCAACACACAAACACACACACACACACACACACACACACACAGACACACACACACACACACACACACACACACACACACACACACACACACACACACACACACACACACACACCACACGCACACACACACACAAACACACACACACACACACACACACTCACACAGGCGCAAACACATGCACACACACACACACACACACCTACACACCCCCCCACACACACACACACAACACACAAACACATACACACCCACAAACACACGCACAGACACACTTACACACCACACCCATAAACACACACACACACACACACACACACACACACACACACACATGTGCATGCTTTCTGTCCCTGCCTCACTCCTTATCTCTGCCTCCAGTTCATTTCAATTCAGGTCAATATGCTTTATTTACATGAATTACATTACAATGCATGTCATAGATACAGCCTGTGGAAAAAAAATCCAACATGGGATTAAAATGATAAACAAAACAGGATAAACGCAGAATGATAATGGCAACGCCAAGAGCAATGTAATAAATTAAATGATCATATCAGCCCGTCTGTCTAACGTGGTTTTGTTCTCGCACATGCACAGACCAAATGTTCCATTTGCATTCAAGTTTTTGGTGTACATTCTTATCGAGAACAAATTGAACAGCTGACATTTTTTGTATACAATCCATTAACACAGCTGGGTATTTACGGAAGCAATTAAGATTGCATATCTTTGCTCACGGGCACAACAATGGGGGCCCACCTGAAAATCAAACCTGCAACCTCTGCGTTACAAAGCCTGATTCCCAAGCTATTATACAACTCTGCCAACCTGTCCCTTAGCCAATAGCAAAGCCGATGTAGGAGCCATGTGTGGCTCCATGCTGTTCAGCATTTTTCCACTGTTAGAATCACTACGCCGTTAGCTGTGTGCTTTTAATCACCATGCTTACGCTCTCCAGGAGACAGGAAAAGTGACAGAATTATAAACCTCCAGGTGAAATGTGTACCTGAAATCCTTTTTAAGTTGGACTTCAACCTCCCTCTAAGACGTATGCGTCCTTATTAAAACATTGTCAGGGTGTTTCTTTACCTCATTTTACCTCTCAGCACCCACAAATATTCATAATACTCTGGTGTAGACCTTTGCATTTTCTCGGGCCTGTATTCCCTCAAAAGTGTCTTTGTTTTTCGACATTTTTTTTCTTCCTTTCGCTTTCTCCTTCAAGCCTTTTAAGTTACCCAAAAGCACCTCGGCCCCAAAGAGCGCACATCAAACTTTAATGGCTGGAAGCTGTGAGTAAATATTATTTACATTCATGATTTAGTATGTTAAGTGACCCCTAAGGCAATATTTTCTAAGTAAAGTACATTCACTGTGTTTAATTGTCTTTCCTTTTTGGTAATCATCCTGACAGGGGGACCTTGACCAGGGGCACGTACAGGACTAATGAATGAGTTGTCAAACCAGCAGAAGAAGAAAAAACAAGATTGAAAGAGTGGGAAAAAGCATCTCCTCTAAGCACTGTCAGGGTTACATAAATGTCTGAAATGACATGGGGAAAAGGAAGGTTTCTACCTGCCAGCACAATGGTGACAACCAACTGTCTTTAATGGAGAGGAGGAGATCTCTAATAAGAGATACATCGGGGAAGGGTTATGACACAAAAACAGAGAGAGAGAGAGACAGAGGGAAAGAGAGAGAGCTTTACTGTGTGTCCGCTGTCCTAAAAGGATGACGCCAGTGATTCCGTGTTCTTTTTTTACACAGAGAGCTGTCAAAACTCAGAACAGCTTTCCAGGTCATGTATTTGGGGCCGAGGCCTTTGAGTTACAAAGATGAGCCTTGATTGGCTGATTAGCCCGTTCCCATCATAAAAAGGTTCCCATGTTATTGTGGTGTTATGTTGTGGGCGTGTTATGTTGTGGGTCGGTTAACAAAAATAAATAAAATTATATAAAGCATTAATGTAAAACGATGTTGACCTTATCCATGTTCATTGACCTGCTTGACTGGAATAACTCTGACAGTGGATGGTTATGGGCTTTGCTGCACCACAGCAAGAGAAAACAAGCAAAGACCACAAAAAATATTTTTGTCTTTTTATTTATTTTTTATTTTTTGCTAGAGACGAGGCAAATAAACACTTCATCGATGGCAAAGATGACATTCACAGACAATAGCTATGTGCCAGTTATGTAGGTCAAAGCAGTGCACAAGATTTCTCCCTACAAATTGTGTTGGCTGTCAGAAACTTCATTCAACAGCTGTGCCTACCAAACTTTGAAGCACTTCCAGACTTTACATTACTCATTATCTACTTCAGGTTTTCAGAGGTACAGCATCGACCCCGTCTATATAATACATATACATGAAAGATATAAAGGTACTTTTACTGTCACATAACTCCGCTGGTGAAATTTCAAGTGGATCCTTGTAAGGCTCTCTCTTACAGCAATCACAATATTTCAGAAAATACAGAACACTCTATACATGCGCAAAAGGTCACTCCATCAAAAAGCAGTTTAAAAATAGAGAGAGGTCTGTCTCAGGTAATGTACAGTATACAAAATAACTTTTTTATACAATGCTTTTCACACAGTGTGCTGAAAAAAAAGGCGACTGTTGACTTCCAAAGCCAGAGCTAAAAAGAGACAAAATGAAACGAAAATAAAATGAAACAGAATGGAATGAATTAAAATCAAATCTGAAAATGTATCTTTAAAAGAGACATAAAACTGTGAGTTTCTACATTCTGCGCCTATCTGCAGCTTTTCAACATCATCTTTAGACAACCAGCCAGGGAGGCAGTTGTCAAATCAAATAGAGGGAGATAAGTGTAGCACAGCTGGGCTGCATGGCTAAGATATTTGTGGTCTCATAAAGACATCTGCTTACATCTTTGAATCCTGATGAACTTACTGAGCCACAATGTGTAGGTCAAGTGCGTTTCCCTTCATTACTTCTGAATAAATATTAAAGGAGGTTGCTAAATCATTAAATGCTTCTAACTTTTCCTTCCAAAAAGTACATGCAGAGAGTAACTTTTTTGCACGGGTTCCAATTTTAATGACGATCCTCTAAAGCTTTGCTTAGGGCTGTCTCCATCTCATCTTCAGGTTCATGTGACCTCATTTTTCCAAGAGGAATTTATTATTTTTTTGCTTTCAAAGTTGACTTTGTAGCACTTCCAACAAAAAAAAAAGAATATTAAAAAGTTTTGTTTTCATATTTGACATCTGCACACATATTTCTGGTGTTCATATAGAGTTGTCCATGTTTTTTTTTTTTTTTTTTTGAGAAATTCACTGTTCCACAGTCTGTGGAACAAGTCTCTATCTGTATCTCGCCTCGGCAAAAAAAATATTTATATAAATATCGGCCAAAGAAATTTATATAAATCATGAAAGCTGTACATAATGCCGGCTCAGTCCCAGCTCCCATTACACTAACTGAAATGCATAAGCCACACATTCTCTGAGTAAAGACACATGTTACAGGACTGTTCTACTTGCATTAACAACACTGTCTACACCCTTTGTCCTGCTGGGGGAAATTCTTAAAGGTTCTTTTTTGATATGGATTTTGCTCACAGGTTCTCTGTAGAACCTTATTCTGAGGGTTATATAAAGAACCCCTTAAAGATATCTGTATCTAAGATGAACCTGTAGGCGTTCCCCTAGCAGGACAAATGAAGAACCTTTAAAGGTGGTAGACAGAACTTTTTCTTCTAAGAGTGAAAAAAAAACTGACACTGTGGTGGCACAGGGAGGTGGAGTGTCCAATCTGCACAGGAGTATATCAGTCTCCCCCACAGCTGTTATCAGAGTTGGCAAAACTCTGAAATATGTAAACTGTGAGAAGGCAGGGGAGGGCTCATGAATTTTCAATGACAGCAGGCTCTTTTCCGTGGCTTTCTCTCGGTCAAAGCGCACACCGCTTGCACACAGCCTGCTCAACCAAGTGAAAAAGACAGAATCGATACAACACATGTTCGGGAGTCATTAAAATGCATGACTCAAGATGTTTGTGTGTTTTTTTTTTTTTTTTAACCAGCACTTGCCGGCGGGGAGTGGTTTGTTCTCTGTTCTTATTTTATTTTGAAGTGGTGTGTCCTAAGTGGGAGTGAAAAAGTGAGTGAAAGGAAAAAGGAGAGAGGAATAGAGAGGGAGAGAGAGAGAGAGAGTGAGAAAGAGAATAAAAAAGGAGAAAAAGACCCACAGGAGTCTCTAAGGGCCACTGGTAGCCCCCTGGAGCGATTAAGCGATAAAACCACTTCTCACTGTGGAGGTAAGAGTATTTTTTTTTTCAGTTTTTCTCCTGGTATGGGCTGTAGATAAGGTTTGCTGTAATTCAGTCCTGTCCAGGATAGACAGTGGAGGTATCGTAAGAGAGAGATCGTTTTTTATACCCCGACTCCGGACCTGTCTGGAGAATCGAAAGGCTATATATAACAGACAAACGATCCACAATCTGCGCCTCCCCCCCTCACACACACACATACACACACACACACACACACACACATACACACTCACACACACATACACACTCACACACACACATACACACACACACTCACACACACTCACACACACGCCCATGTTCCAGCAGCCCAGACAGTGATCGTATGGTCTCCATTCAGTGTCTGACACTTATAAAAATGTAAAAATGTAAATATATCCCGCTGTTAACGACAGTTCACCACAAACACTCCAAGCAGCGTTTTCTCCACATAGGGCACAGAAGGGTTAGGATGGGTCTTTTTCACTTTTAGGGGGCTTAGCTGCCTGGTATAACCATAAAACTATCAAAAACACCAGGAGTGCGTATCCCTGTATTCACTGTGGCTTGTGTGGTCTGAATGGGTGGGCCTGTAGACTAGAGATGAGGCAGTGGGGCTTCATCAAACTAAAAATGGGAGAAAATGGGAACATCTTACCCCGTGTACTCAGTGACTCATTGGTTTGGATCAATGGCCAATGACCTCTTGCTGTAGAGTGTAACATTTCTGATTGGTTCACACAAGTCAGTGACTGACAGAACACTGTAGCTCCGCCATCCACAACAGGGTTCCGGAGTCTTTGTCTCAGTCATCATGATGAGACGGTCCGTAGACCCTGTGGCCTACCAGATTCAACTGAGCTGCCCTGGAATAGAATGGAATACGCTTGTAAAAAAATAATAGTTGTTTTTTATAGGCTATGAGTAAGGCCGTATCATTTTATGCATTTAGGGAATGCATTTATCATGAATTGACAATTCACTTGCTTTTCCCTTAAGCTTTTCACTCAGTAGTTCTGTTATTGTTACACGATTCAGTTGTATGATGGTAAGAACATTCCCGTGAAAGATTATCTCAGGTAAATGGATATATATACACACACACATACACACACACACACACACACATCGCATACGCATTTCCTGGATTTTTTATTCCTTCACAGTCACTTCCTCCAACAATGTGAAAATTCTTCTCTAAAGCCGCTCTCCGGGTTTCGGCAAAAACATGTCAATTAAGGGTGACTGTGCAGCCAGACGGAAGCGGAGCACAGGAGCAGATAACAGGGACGGCACAGAAGGTGCAGCTAGATGCCAATTAAAGCCATCAGCCTCCCCTGACAGTAAATACATTTCCGTTTTACCCGTGAGACTCCTGCCAATGTGTGGCTCTTCTCCCAGGACCGAAACAATCGTTTTGCAATGGGGGAACTAAAATAATAAAAATGAAAAGTTTTTTTACAGAATCAAAAAGTTTGGTTTTGTGAAATCTCACATGGGTCAATTGCAATGTATGTAGGTGGAGTATAAACTTCAGTATAGGCCACGGAACTGCATTACAACAGCACCAGCTATTCCCAAACTGTGATGGGGAGCAGCTGTTCCAGTGTTAATGCAGATCTGTGCTATTGTGTTTTAAATCTGAGGTATAAACTTCAGCAACATCCCATGTCATTGATCCAACTATGAGCTGTGTTACACCTGAAAAACCGTGTGTGGCCTGTAGGGTGTAAAATAGTCATTGGCCCTCTTGTAGTTCTATGTGTGGCCTGTATGATAAAATAGTCACAGGTGCTGCTGTAGTACTGTACGTGGCCTGTAGGGTATAAAATAGTCACTGGCTACCCTGCAGTACGGTGTGGGACCTCTAGGGTGTAAAACAGCCATTGGCTCTGCTGTAGTACTAGGATGGCTGTTGGGTGTGAAATAGTCACAAGTTCTACTGTAGTTCTGTGTGTTACCTTTAAGGTTTAATATACTGACTAGCTCTCCTGTAGTACTGTGTGTGGCCCATAGGGTGTAATATAGTGACTGGCTCTCCTGTAGTACTGTATATGGCCTCTAGGGTGTGAAATAGTCACAGGTTCTGCAGTGGTAATATATGGGTTGATGGGTGTAAAATAGTCACAGGTTCTGCTGTCGTTCTGTGTGGGGCCCGTAGGGTGTAATATGGTGACTGGCTCACCTTTAGTATTGTGTGTGGCCTGTAAGGTGTGAAATAGTTATAGGTTGTGCTCTAGTATGATCTGGGCTGATGGGTATAAAATAGTCACAGCTTCTGCTGTAGTACTGTGTGGGGCCTGTAGGGGTTAAATAGTCACAGCTTCTGCTGTAGTACTGCGTGGGGCCTGTAGGGGTTAAATAATCACAGCTTCTGCTGTAGTACTGCGTGGGGCCTGTAGGGGTTAAATAATCACAGCTTCTGCTGTAGTACTGCGTGGGGCCTGTAGGGGTTAAATAATCACAGCTTCTGCTGTAGTACTGCGTGGGGCCTGTAGGGGTTAAATAGTCACAGCTTCTGCTGTAGTACTGTGTGGGGCCTGTAGGGGTTAAATAGTCACAGCTTCTGCTGTAGTACTGTGTGGGGCCTGTAGGGGTTAAATAGTCACAAGCTCTGTTGTAGTACTGTGTGGGGCCTGTAGGGGTTAAATAGTCACAAGCTCTGTTGTAGTACTGCGTGGGATGTTGGGTGTAAAATAGTCACTTGCACACAGCCGGCTGCACTAGAGTGAATCACAGTCTCCAGCTGCAGGGTGTCCTGAGTGGGAGCAGGTCACACAAGCTGCTCGGATCAGTGAAACTACATTTCAACATCCTCTGACATCCTCCAAGACGACAACACGAGAAATGTTAACCATAGTTTTATACGCTCTGGTTCATTAACGATGCAAACACTGAGCTCATCTCCTTTAGAAGTCCTACCTACGAGACCATAGCTGTTTTACAGTCTAAGTATAACGAGCTCTGTCTTCTTTTTAAAACCATGCCATTATTACCTGTGAAAGAATCCGCCAGGTGTTTGACGATGGGTTTTCGGGGATCTCTCTCAAGCGGGCTGACCTTCACCCCCCGGATCTGAACGGCGGTCAGACAGCAACAAGAACACAGTGTTATTAGCTCCTGCCCAGCCGAAGGGGGTCTGGGGGCGTTTTGTTCCAAATGTGACTGACAATGGGTGGCTGGCTTTCAAGACTCATTCATTTTTAATGAAGGTCGCCGCTCTCTGCACTGAAAGAGATGATTTATTAATGATTTTAGGCAGCTGGAAGGTGGGCCGCCCCCCCCCAGGGGACGGTGGAGCAGTAAGTGGCAGAGGGAGAGGAAATGAATATGAAAGCATGCGGGGAAGTTAATCAGAACTAAGCACTATGCCCCCAGCCATTACCCCACTTCCACTGTCGCTGTGGAAACACAAGGTCCCCTGGACTGGTTCCACAGGCAGACCCCCCCCCCCTCCACCGATTCCTGCTCCCAAATGCAAATAGCGTAGCACGAATAAGCAGTAATGAGGAGAGGTCAGGCCTGCTGAAGCTGCAGCCCTAAGTGCTGGGGGTACTAACCCTTTTGGAGTTTGCACAGTAAAATGCTAACTTTTTTTTTACCATGATTTTTCCCGTTTTTCCCAACTCACTTGTTCAACCAAACTGGCCGACCCCATTGCAGCACCTGCTCTGACGGCTTTGGGAGGCGAAGTCGAGCACATGACTCCTCTGATTCACATGATGACGCCCTCGCTTCTTTCCAGACAGCCGCCGCACCACTACTTGCGCACTGCCGATGATGTCGGAGGATAATGGGTCAGCAAACCATCAGTTTGTGCTGCCACAGGCACCCAGCATGACCGAGAGGGTGCTTTGGAGATGAGACCAACAAGCAAACTTGTGTGGGGGGTGGTGGGTGGGGGATGGAGGGGGTGGGTGGGGGGTTATAGGGGTGGGGGTGGGGGTGGGGATTTATGGGGGTGGTGGGGTGGGGGGGGGGGGGGGTTAGGGGGTGGGGGTGGGTGGGGGAGTCTGGGGGGGGGGTGGGGGGGGTGGTGGGTGAGGGAGTTATGGGGGTGGGGGTGGTGGGTGGGGGGTTATGGGGGTGGGGGTGGTGGGGGGGAGTATGGGGGGTGGGGGTGGTGGGTGGGGGGGGGGTTATGGGGGTGGGGGTGGGTGGGGGCGTTCTGGGGGTGGGGTGGGGGGGTGGTGGGTGAGGGCGTTCTGGGGTGGGGGTGGTGGGTGGGCGGTTATGGGGGTGGGGGTGGGTGGGGGCGTTCTGGGGGTGGGGGTGGTGGGTGAGGGCGTTCTGGGGGTGGGGGTGGTGGGTGGGGGTTATGGGGGTGGGGGTGGATGAGAGGGAAGATAAGAATACCAAATAATCTGAACAGGCCATTCAGATCGTCTCGGTTCATCATTTATCTGCAGTCATGAATAAAAAAGAGGGAGAGAGGCTTGTGTTGCTTTTAAATTCCAAGTACAGTCAAGCACGAATAGTTTTTTTCTTTTTTTTTTAAGAAATTAATTACCATGTCCTGGTTTACTTCAACTGGGAAAGCTACCCATAATTCCTTGTGTCCCAAAAATGTCTGTTGGTGGGGCTTTCGAGAGGTTGCTCTTGGACCTGTATTTGCATTTTGTAGGCACATGTTCCGTGTGTGGGGAAGGGAGGGTGAGCTGAGAGAGGTAAGGGTGGATTTTATTGGGAGCATACTATCACTTTGTATGTTTTTGATTTGAAAATTAGTCATCATATACAGCTTATCCCTATGGCTTAGTGTACACTTTGTTCTAGTGTGTATTTTGTGTCAGCTGCTTAGTGTGCACTTTGTCCCTGTTTTTTAGTGTGCACTTTGTCCGTGTTGCTTAGTTTTGCAAAGTCCACTGTGGACTTTGTCCATATTGTGTACTGTGAAGTAAAACAGTTAATAAAAGAGATCCACACATATGCACCCACGCAGACCTACACACACGCAGAAACACGTGTGCACTCACAGACAGACACACACACACACACACACAAACACAAACAAACACAGACAAATACATACAAGTACACTGCAATGAATTATTGATTTTGAGAAACCCTGCAGCAAGCCAAGCTGGCCCAAGGCATTGAGATCCGATCTCGCTCTCGGAGCAGAGCCATGCAGGTCACTGAGGACTCAGACTTGCTTGGGTATTAGCACACTAGACTTTCCCTCCCGATTCTCTCTCCCTCATAGCAGAGGACAACCAGCGACACACACTGCGACCCTCCGGGACCTGGAGTGAGGAGCATGGCAATAGATTGCACGTATCGTACAAATATTACTGATTCTGCTGAATGGCCTGTAGTTTTAATCATTGGGTACTCTAATGTTCTTGTATTTCCTGCATTACAAGATACACAATTTAGAATAAAGATTAAAGAAATACATAAGTGGGTCTCAACGTCTTATAAAAACATTGCACTGCACCTGTGTTTTCTGGCTTTGGTTTTGTGGAATTTAGCTGTTGATCTCTCTGTGACAGGCTGGAGGTGACATTCCCACGCGATGCATAAGGGAGTTTTGTGCTCTTTAACTTTGTAATGAAACAGCAGCTGGACTGATGCTGTTTACTCCAGTAACTGAAGGTACAGCACTAAGGCTCACGTTGCTGTGAACCTTCACTGAGTCAAGTGCACACACACGCGCGCCCACACACACACTCACACATGCACACACACACATACTCACACACACACACACACACATGTAAATACACACACACACACACACACAGGCACACACATACACACACACACATACACAATCATACAAAGACACACACATATATATTTGTGACACACACATATACATAGATAGAGATGCTCACACCCATACACATACATACACACACAGGCACAAACATATGCACAGAAAAGCTCACATACACACACACACACACACACACACACACACACACACACACACACACTCACACACTCTCACACACACACACACACACACACACACACACACACACACACACACACACACACACACACACACACACACACACACACACACACACACACACACACACACACACACACACACACACACACACACCCTGTATTGCTTATATTGGGTGATGTATCATCTCAGTTCAAATTCTAATTAATCTGATGAAATGGGGGTGGACTCCACTTATCTGTCAAATCTTGTATCTTCTAAAAACAATCTGCATTAAACATGGCTTAACCACCGAGCTGCCTGTGACTTTGCTAACTCCCCACTTAGCACCCACCGCCTGTGAGACATGCGCAACAGTGTCTATTTTTAATGTTTTTGTGGCCATTAATGCACAGAGCTGAACTCAGTCGCGCTAGATTAGCGGTTATCTTCAGCGGTGGCGTTTTGACAGGGAGAGCAGCTATTAAGGACTCGTACCCCAGGGTACCCTCTCTGGGCCTGGCTGCTCCAATTCCAAAAGTGTTGGTGTGTGACGGGGTGAAATTTCTGGAGACAATCTCTCTCTGTGTTGCTTTTTCCTCCTCCCCCTATCTCACTATCCCATCACCCTCTCTCTTCCTTTCTTTATAAAAAAAAAAAAAATTGGAAAAAAAATCCCTGTTAGCGCAGTTTCCAGAGCAAAGAGCAATTCACAATCTATCCTCCTTCAGCTCTTTGCTGGTACCAGTGTGAGTTGATTACAGTAGCGGGGAAACATTATCCACAAGGTTGGAGTTCAAGGAGGGGGTGAAAGGTTAGCTTGACACCCCCCCCCCCCCACATACACACACACACACACACACACACACCCTCACACCCCTGCATTCGACAACTCCCTTTCATTTCCCATAATGCTTTGGTGGGTGTCAGGAAGAAAACAAGTCTCTGTGACCTTTTCATCTGTTTCCAGCGCCCAAAGCACTGGCACTAATCACCAACCCCCAACCTCTCTCCCCCCAGCACCAAACACACAAACACACAAACACACACACACACACACACACACACACACACACACACACACACACACAAACACACACACACACACACACATACACACACACACAAGCGTACCCCCAGCCGGGCTCTCGTATTGCTGACACCCCACAGTTTGATCAATGAACTTCATAGTCTCCTCCAGCTAAAAATAAGAGAGGCGCGCTCCCCGAAGAGGGCCGCTGCAAAACTCAGGCTTCTTTATCATGTTAACCACTGTCAGCTATCGCCACGGTAACAAAGCATCCCACTGCGGATACTGATTTAGGGCAGACAATAACGCTTGCACAGCCATGATAGCGCACACACACACGAACTCATGCGCACACGCATAGATACGCTGACATACGCAAACACAAAAACACACAGACACACGCATACACACACACATATGCACATATACACACACACAAGCATACGGACACACATACAAGCACACACCACACACACGTACACACACACATGCACATGGACAGACACACACAAACATATGCACGCATACACACACACATGCGCACACACAAACACACAGACGTAGGTCACGCCGCTGGTACATTGTTTTCCTGCGTAACATTTCTGATACGCCACAGCACCTGCTCCAATGAATCACCTTAACTGTGAGAGCCACATTTTCCCTCATAATTGGCTGCCATTATGTAAGGGGCACACTAGAGAGGTCTGACAGATTTTTGTTTTTTTTTTTGCTTGTTTGTTTTTCATCACCTCTGTTCTTCTTAGGGGGGAAAAACACGGCATAAGTGTCATATTTATCAGGAATGAAATCGCAGTACTCAGAGCTGAGATAAAAAAAAGAGGGAGAAATTTGAAAAATAAAGTTTGTTATCAAACTGCTGTCTGGATAAGGTAAAAGAGAAGTATCTAATATATTCAAAATCTTACCTTTAAACCTACTACCAGTTATGTACCATTTTCAGTTTGAACCAACAAGACAGCACTTTCTACGGTACATAGAGAATGATCGTGAAAGCTTACTCTTCTGCTTAGCTATTTACTTTTTCTCTGAAGGGCCTGTCTCGGTGAACTTAAGGTTTTTGCCATTTGATAATCACACCGTTTTGAGCCTGCATACGGTATTCAATCACTCGCTTCAGCTGCGTTTTGTGTTTGCTGATGACCAGGAAAAGCAGTTTCACAGTTTCAGTTCATTCTCATCTTCCAAACTTGCACACGGGCCCACAGTGAGTCGATGTAGATGAGCTACATTCTGCTTTACAGTTATTATAATTACATTGTCTTCCATGATAATTGGTTCATTGTGTACTTGCTTCTCATGTTACTGTTATGCTGGCTTATATCTGCATTATCTGTATTGCTGGAAAATAAAGAATATTTAAGTGAATTAAAATGAATTGTTAGACACAGAGAGACGGGAGAAGAGAGGAGGGGAGGGGGAGGGAAGAGAGGGAGAGGGAGAGGGAAAGATAGAGAAGGAGCATGAGACATTGATGGAGAGAAAATGATAGAGGGGGACAGAAAGAGAGAGAAGGAGATTGATGGAGAGAGAGAGAGTCAGAGAGAGAGATAGAGTGAGTGAGTGGAGGTGTGTGTGTGTGTATGTGTGTGTGTGTGTGTGTGTGTTTTGCGGTTGGAGTTTAATAAGCGGAAGCAGTGCTACTCTAGGCAGCAAAGAGAGAGAGAGAGAGAGAGAGAGAGAGAGAGAGAGCAAGCACTTTGGGCAGGGTGCTGGTGTCTCTGCCTGTCAAAGCGATGGCTTCTTCAAACGCTCTCTAATTACCACGGCGACAGAGAGGCTCCACAATAAGCCCGGAGAATGTAGCTGCCACTCTGCCATCTGCCCTGTGTGCTGCCGCTGTCCGCCCTGCTGAAGGCCCTGTGTGATCGTCTGGTTTTCAGCGGCCGGGGGGGCAGTTGTGGGGGGGGGGGGGGGGGTCCAGGCCTGGTAGAGGCACCTTATTTTTTCCTTTATCTATTTACTTATACAGCTCTTTCTCAGCATGTTAGCACAAGGTGATTAACAGATTGGATAATGCTCTATAGCCTCCATTACATTGTGACCAAGGGGGTCCATATCTGCCAGGGATGCCCGTCTCCATCCAGTTCTGCATGCTCATGTATTCATTTAATGATTTATTTATATAACCCCTATAAAGGCTTAGCAGCGGGGGCCTCAAGAAATCAGCTGATGCTCCTGTCACCCCTTCAGCTTACACTGCCAGGGGGGTCTAAATCTGGTAGGCGTTGACGTATCAGTCTGACTCTATAACTCATTTACATGGCACCTTTCAAGCCTGTTTAAGTGGATAAAATGATGAGAAACACAATAAAAAAAAATAAAAACAAACAGAACAAAAGATAACTGTATGACATCCGGGTCCATATATATATATATATATACATATATATATATATCTTAAAGTATAAAATCTGGTTGTAGCATTTGTCATTTTATGGTAAATATTTTATGGTAAACATCACATCAAGAATAATCACATAAAATTAATATATTGCCCACTTTATCTGAAGTGGGTGTTTGAGATTACTCTCAAGCCTGACCACTGAGTCACTCAGTCACTCAGTCACTCAGTCACTCAGTCACTCACTCCAGCCCGAGCCAGGTAAGAAAAGAAAAGAAAAAAAAACTTCCGAATAAAAATGTCTTGTCTGTTATATATTCCACATTTCTGTGAAGCTTGACACTTGCAAGACTGTTTGCTGAAATCACGGGGGTGAAGCACCTGCTTCACGTCACACATGGAAGGAGCTGGAACAGAAGAGGACAGGTGGCAGAAGAAGGCTGGTATCACACCTTTTTGGGTATGATGACATTTTGGATGAAGATGTTTTACTGGAGAATTTGGCTGTAAAATCTTATCGGTTGAGTTATGAAGGATTTTAAGAGGAGGGTGTATGAAGTATTAACTTATCGGTTGGGGCATGCAGGCATTTGTGACGACGGGTAATGAGATTACAGCTTGTTTGAAAACGTGTAATATAAGGCTGTAAAAAGAGAAGGCTCATTGGCTGGTGTATAAATGCATTTTGGATGAGAAATGGGATCAGACAGGGTTACATTCTTGGGCTAATGTCTTTTTTAGCAGAGTTGTAAGAGCTCATAGCTGATAGCTGAAGATGTCCTAAACTGGACACCATAGACCATCCTGGATTTTTTTGTTGTTGGGTCTTTCAGGATTGAGTCTTATTTTCACATGAATTTGCCTCTAGGAAAGTCAAACTCTTTCTTAAATAGAAACCAAATGGAACACCAAGGGCAAACTTTTATGGCTTGTTACATTTTTATATTAAAAAAAAACCCTGGTATGTTTTGGGACAGATCTCCACAATAATTTAGGAAATGTAATCCCCTTATGGGTCCTTTTTGGATTGGCATTTTCTCAGATGTTCCACTGCCAGCAGCAAACTACTTCCTTAGCAGTAGTTAGTTCAGCTGCATCATCCCCATTATGCCAAACAACCAATCACAGCCATTCTGCTTTGAAGGCAGAGCTGCTTTAGATGTGAGATTCATCCCTAAAGCACCAATGAGCCGATCTATCCTGCTGAAGAATTCACCGCATCCGAGATGTGAGAAAGCAGACGGCCACGCACATGCCAGGCTCCTGAATGCAGGTCTAAGGTGAAGCTGACGATTTAAAATGTGTCAAAATTCCTTTTTGCAAGACGCCCTCGAACAATCTGATCTGCGTCTGCGTTGGGAGGTGATGGCTGCTACAGCAAATTCCTTTCCCAGAATGCATGGCAAAAGACTCTTGCTGACCGTCTTGGTTTTCGGGCTAATCCACAAGCAACCATAAAAATTAATTGCTTGCTGACCAAGGGAATGAGAATTTTATTCCAAGTTGATAAAATAACACTTTTAGATTATTTTGGATAACAGAAACATTTGTTCAATAATAAACATCTGTATAATTTTTGCAGGGATGAAAAGCATGTGTCTCTTTGACCTATAAATAACATAGCTGTAAAGCTGCTGTTTTGAGGGAGGTAAAATTATTATATCATGTCTACACTGTGAAAATGTAAGAACATTTTAATTCACCGGAACTTTACTGCAGTGTGGGAAATGTTGACAGGACAATGTGTCGTGTTGCAATGGGCTGGTGCAATTTATCCCACCCAATAAATAAAAAATGAATAAAATAAGACGTTAAACTTCATTATGAAGTGTTTGCTGCAGTGGAAAACTGGTTTAGAGGTGTGTGAGGGCTGATTTAGTGCAAGTGTTATCCTTTCATACCTGGAGCACCTCTGTAGCTTAGTCACGCTCTGTAGCCACTGAGCCTGTCGTCAGTCTCTCTCTCCCTCTTTCTCTTTCTCTCTCTCTCTCTCTCTCTGTCTCCCGATTCAATTGAAGTTTCAATTTCAGTGTGCATTATTGGCATGACATGGGCTTTGTTGCCGAAGCAAATGGTGCAATTAACAAAATTAATAACAGAACAAAAAAAGGAACAAACATGTAAATAATGATCACAAATCCTCTCCTTTTTGGGGCGCCAGGTTTCGCCACATCTCTCTCTCTCTCTCTCTCTCTCTCTCTCTCTCTCAGTCTCAATTCAACAATATTTTATTGGCACAAAAGCATAAATAAAATAAAATATGGCCAATCAGTAACATGTAGTAAGTTGGAAGTAGTAGAGTGGAAAGACATTTGTATATTTTTAACAGATGAAGAGTAAACACCATGATGAGAATAATGATAACTGTGGAAAATTACAAAAAGTTAATAATTTATATAATACGACTAATGATGATGACATGACTACTAGTACCACAATAATTACTATAATATTAATATAGTAAAAGAAAGAAAAAAAACACACAGAATGACACAGAATGAGCAGATTCTTTCAAAATGCGATACTTACACCTAATAGAAGGATCAGTACTTATTCTTTTACAAACGCATCTTAGTCAAAGCTAAAAGCAATTGATGCTTTTCTCATCACCCTCTGTAATTACACTATGCACTACATAATGATTGGCTATGACTGTATCTAAAGTTTTTGTGTTTTTTTTCTAGTTTTGATTTCCTTTTTCAGGTTTAATACTGCACTTTGCCTGATGTATTTTGTATTTATGGTCTCATTAGTGAGAGAATAAGGTCCTGTGCTACAGGACTGCAGATGCTTATAGCTATATCTAGCACTATCTCTATGTATTGATGCAATAGCAGATCAAAGTTTGTTCAGCAGAAGTTTTTTTTTTTTCCTCACCTGTATAACTAAGTGCCGTACCACAGGGTAAGATTTCTTTTATCACCTGTGAAACCTGCGTCTCACTGCAGGTTAGAGTGTGTTGTGTGGAGGTTTTGTAACGGTTAATGAGGTGCTTTTATCTGTGTTTGCGATGCAGACTGAGGCAGGGGTTTCCTGCTGTGTTTGTGAGTGGACAGGAAGCACGGCCCAGCTGTGAGGCGGCGGGGCTTCTGGACATGGCTGAAGCGAGGGGACAGGACCGTAATGAAAGAATGGCACTAAGCTGCGGCTTCCATGCCCACGGAAAACAAAAATAAATAAATAAATTCACAAGAGATGCTGTATACTTAACAGCACAGCATGGATTTATGGTTTTGGTTAGGCGGATTTATGTATTTATTTATTTTTTAAAGCCAGCCTTACATCCACACTTGACAGACATGCTCTTCCAGGAACAACTTGTACTGCTTACATTCATAACCCATTCTCAGTTCAGGGTAAGCACTTTGCTCCAGGGTACAAAAGCAGGGTCTCCCCTAGGATGTGAACCAGAGACCTGAAGTTACAGGCCTGGTTCACTACCCATTATAGTAGAGAGTCTCCTCTTCACGACCATCTCCGTTACTCAGTAAGAAACATTTACAGCGGTCAAAGCTAGAGCTGGCTGTGAATTTTCAACACTTGACATGGACGGAAGAAAAACACACCATTCAGCCCAACAAGGCTTCACATTTACATACAATCTTCAGACTATCCAGAACTGCCCCAGCCCATAAATTAAGCACTCCAAGGGTCTCCGTGTCTACTACATGACTAAGCAGGACATTGTAAGCATTGTCTTATTTCCATCTATGCCTGCTTGATCAGCTCACTGAACTCAACCTGAAAGATCTTTTGCAGTTCAACACATAAAAACCTCCCTTAGTCTCCATTATCAAACCTTTTTAAAAGGCTGTTTGACTCTTCCTGCCATATTTCAGATGTATATTACATTCTGTAGATGTTGAGCGGCTCTTTGGTTCATAAAGCTACTACCGGAATGAGGGGATGTCACTTTTCAGGGAAACAGTTCCATTAACTCTTACATCACCACTCCTCTATTGTATGAGTATTGTTGAGTAGAATGAAGTAAGTCTGGCTGGAATCTGCCTTTAAGCATTGTATTTTTATTGTGTAATAAATACAGGTTTTCACTGTCTGTCACATGCAGAAACCTGTTTTTCCTTCACAGCTTGCATCTCTACTGTAGTCTCATTAAACACAAAGTTTGCAGTAAACATTTAACAACAAACAGTAACATTATTGAAGACAAACAGGATGTTTTCCTGCTCACATGAGTGTGTCTGCCTCCCTGCAATGAGGCACGTTTAAACTACCTGATTTAGTGCTATTTTTAAACATCTTAAGCTTCATTAATTCATACGTTTTTGCAAATGTCAAGCAAAAAAAGGCTCAGCAGAATAGATACTGACAATTACAAGTTAAAAAAAATGTATGTATGGAAAATTATTAGTGCACTTGATGAATATGAACAAAAAAGGTTCCATTAAATAAATAAGAGACAGTGAGCCATTTGTATGCTTTAACATATGGAAAATATTTTCAATGCATAACACCCATATGTTTTAGCTGGAAATACATCTTATATATCTTGTTCTTCTTTTTGCCCATCTTCATCAAGGTGCTCAGTAACTCTGGAGATAACTGTATGTTCTGGCCAGCAGGCTAGCCTGCAGAAAGATTGAAACCTTATCTCTATACCATGCGGATAATAGTTGAATAATGGCTAATATTAACTTGAGATATTTTAGTAATGGTAATAAGGTAAAAAAAAATATTCTATAAAAAAGTTTATTAAGTCATATATATGAATGTATTTTATTGTTTAATACCATAAATATACACAATTTTTTACACAGTTTTTCCACATTGTGGGGGGTGGGGGGCTGTACTGTACTTCTTATACAGTGCACTCCTTTTTTTAAGATTTTTCCACTTTTATTTGACAGTTACAGTAGAGAGGCGGACAGGAAAGGCAGGAGAGAGAGAGAGAGAGAGAGAGAGAGAGAACATGCAGCGAAGGGCTCAGGCTGTATTTGAGCCTGGACTGCTGTGGTTAGGCCTTGGCTTTACATGGCAGGCACGCTACTGGATGAGCTACCAGTGCATGCCAGCGCACTCCGTTTTGACCCTGCAGATGCAGACATGGGAATATCTCCCGCGGTAACAGGAGGATGGGAAACTGGAGCTGCTACCCATCAGCCTGGAGTCTGATTCCCAGACGGGAAGCTGCAGTCGTGCCCTTAAGCAAGGTACTTAACCTGAACCTCGTCGGTAAATACTCAGGTTTATGAATAGACTGTGAACGCGAGCTGCTGCGTAATCCGCAGCCAGTCTAGAGCGTCTGCGAAATGCCTCCATGTAAGTATAACCGCCTCCCTCCTGGATCCCCTTCACCAGTCTAGCTAAATTCCTGTTATAATGGCTGACATCGATCTTGTTTGGATTACGTACGATTATGAAGTTTGCTGAGTGTGACGTCTTGGAGTTTAATGCAGGTAACCGACACAGGAGTCACTCTTGAGTTGTGACTCAAGCTCTTGAGTGGTGACCGTAAACCCACCCAAACCCCCACCCAAAATGCTGCCCCCCGCAAAACTCAACCCAGGTCCCTGAGGTCCGCAGGGTCTGCAGGTTCCTGTGGTTTCCTTTCAGTCAGTGGCTGATGAAGATTTTGGAAACTTGGTGTGTGAACTCTTCAGCCAATAAAAGGCCCTCTCCAGCTCCAGCTACACTCCCCTTCCATTTTGATTTTACTGGAAGAAAACACTTATGAAAGAGAAACAGACAGAGATAAAATAGGAGGTCATGGAAATGCCCCTCCCATTGCTCCATAACTTTACAAACAGGATCATTACATCACAATGGCATCACATGCAAGAATACACATTAAATTTAGGAGGCGGTCAGAAAGTGTATTTTTATGACTTACGCACTCATACTTCCACCAGTTGTCAAACCTGAAACACCGTGCAAAGCCATTTTCACCCCACAGGATGTGATACATAGCAGAGAAACATCTGGATGAGTCAGACTGCTCTTTAATAAGTGGTGAAGCGCATCAAACGTTTCCAGCGGGATAAAAAACGCTTCCAGCCTTCCCAGTGCCGCTGATCGATGCTAATGATAGCCACGCGCCAGACACAAATCACAGCCCGGAACGCAGCATCTCTCCCGCGCGCCGCTAAACGGAGGCATATATAAACCATAGTGTCATGTTCTGTGGATCTATACCAGACGTGTGCTTAGTGCAATATCAATTTGTAATAAATTGCATGGATCGTATTACCTACCCATTTGTAAATCAAATACGGTTTATCTTACTGTAATGTGTCAAGTAGGCACTACAATAAAGACAGTATGCAACTAAAAGCAAAAAAAGAAAAAAAAACAGTTAAAATGATAAATAATCATCATAATTGAGTAATGAACTTTATGTGAGTCTATCATATAGTACTTGAATGTGTACTATAGATCAGGGTTTGAGACCGCAACTAGTTCACTTTAAATGATACTTTGTTTATAGTTCCAGACTGTATAACTTTATGACTAGAAGCACACTCTCGAATTTATGAGAGGATTTTTATTGTACCAATTTAAAATAATTGAAAAAGCAGTAAAATACTTACCAAAAGTTCATTGTTAATAAATGCCTGACCTATTGCAAGTTTTCAGAGTGTAAAGTCATAGATGTGCTGTATTAGCTTTTAGCAGTCACTGAACATTTTTTTTTTCATTACTGCCTCAAATTAGTCCCAAAAAAACCCTCCTTTTTTCAGCAACAAAATCCCTCTGGCTCTCTTCCACCCACTGAAATGAGTGAATGGAATTTTCATTTCCTTTTTTTTTTGGGTATAAATTCTTTTTTTTTTTTTTTAAGTGCACTGAAAATTAAAATTATGCTAATGACATTTATCCCAGAGTTGGCTGGTAATAGGCTGCTCACTGTACAGTAATTAGCAGTGCTAAAATAAGTATATGAAAATGAATGGGAGAGGTTTGCCCACCCAAAGACATTTCTACCAAAGGTCTTTCTGTATAATCCGTATCATTCCAATCACCTGTTATTGCGCTGATATAAAGCACATTGACTTTCTCACCGAAGCTGGATTCCCATGGCAGTGTTTTTCATATCTGATTTGTCCTTTTATTGATTGGATTGCTGGCAAGATGATGTAATGGAATCAATAAGTCCCCAGAGGACAATAACCAGAGGGTTGCAGGGTCATCTCCCATGTGGGAATAAGATGCTTAAGTGCGCTTAAACAAAGCGCTTAAAAACAACTCTTTAAATTAAAATAATATCATTTGGGAAATGAGAGGGAAAGGAAACAGGAAATAAAAACAGAAGGGTGGGGATATGTGTAAAAAGTGGGGCATCCAAGCCTGGCGCTAAGAGATGAAATAGCAGAGATCTGACACAGCACTATGGCTCCGTAAACCACTGAGGAGAAACAAACAGGCGGGCAGCCAAGGTTCGGTGGTAGCAGCAGGACAGGGTGTAGTGGGAACCTGTCCCAGTCTGGGGGAACAGCAGAGTTCAGACCTCTGTCTACCTCTTCTGCCAGACCAGACCGCGGGGGGAGACCCGCGTGGCTGGGAGTGCAGAGAGCTGTGAGTTACACAGAGGCAGAGCCGTGTGGAGCAACGTTTCAGCTATCAGCCATCATGGAGGAGTTGTGGGGGGGGGGGGGGGGGGGGTGGCTGATCTGCGGTCGTGTTGTGGTTACCGTGACAATTTCCACGGCGATGAAGGTGAGTCTCAGATCAGGCCCTGCTCCAGGAATGTTTCATCATCCGGGTATCGGAGATTACGCGTGTGGGTGGGGCATCAATGAGTATTCACATGGCATTGGATATACTGTAAATTTGTATTGGCTGTGGTATAGTCCAAGTTCAAGATGTACACAGGTATACTAACCTTTTAGCCTTATTACCATTAATACATATGGGCTCTGGAGTTACAGTATGCCCACCTCCTCAGACAGTATACCCACCTATTAGCCTTATTACCATTAATACATATGGGCTTTGGAGTTACAGTATGCCCACCTCCTCAGACAGTATACTCACCTATTAGCCTTATTACCATTAATACATATGGGCTCTGGAATTACAGTATGCCCACCTCCTCAGACAGTATACTCACCTATTAGCCTCATTACCATTAATACATATGGGCTTTGGAGTTACAGTATGCCCACCTCCTCAGACAGTATACCCACCTATTACCCTTATTACCATTAATACATATGGGCTTTGGAGTTACAGTATGCCCACCTCCTCAGACAGTATACTCACCTATTAGCCTTATTACCATTAATACATATGGGCTTTGGAGTTACAGTATGCCCACCTCCTCAGACAGTATACCCACCTATTAGCCTTATTACCATTAATACATATGGGCTTTGGAGTTACAGTATGCCCACCTCCTCAGACAGTATACCCACCGATTAGCCTTATTACCATTAATACATATGGGCTTTGGAGTTACAGTATGCCCACCTTCTCAGACAGTATACCCACCTATTAGCCTTGTTACCATTAATACATATGGGCTTTGGAGTTACATTAAGGTGTAATGCCTTCTCAAACAGTATGCTTAGCTTGTCAGTTAGCTGCATATGTGTATGGTACTTAACATGTTGCTAATGTAGATATATAAATATGCTATATACTCTATCTTAACTCTTCAGATGTAGGCATGGGAACGTCTGGGAATTGTGTAATAATTACGGTAACATGAAAACAGAGGCTGTGTAATCACTGAACTGGGACTGTAGCTCAGTGCCCTCAGGTGTGATTCCCAGGTGGGATGCCGCCGCGGCACTCTTGGGCTAGGTGCTTAACCTAAATTGCTTCAGTACACATCCAGCTGTATGAATGGATTGTGAATGCAGGCTGTGTCACTTGCTCCAGATCCAGGAATCCGTTAAATGCGTAAATGTAAATGTACTTGCAAATGTAAAACTGCAAAGTAAATAATACTTCTGAAATGATGTCAGGAATTTAGTTGTTCCCACTGAGAGTTATCAGTGCTTGAAAACAGCTTGAAAGATCATGAAGTGGAGGCATTGAAACTTAGATATTAGCATATTACCACGCAGGTCTTTGTACTGATACTTAAAACCATTCGGAACCACAGGAATAATCTCAAAGTGTATTAAAACTGTGCTTCAGGGGAGAACACAAAGGCAAAAGATGAGAGGGATCACATCTGAGCAAGGAGCTCTGGGAAATGGAGTCCCTCTGGGTGAGAGAGGTGCTGGACCCCTTGCTCCCGCTCATTTAAATAGACGACCTTGATAAAGACATCGATGGCAGCTTTGTGTCATTTTTGCTGATGAGACAAAACTCAGGGCTGTAGTGAAACACTTTTTGAAGGTAATGGAATTATTGAAGGAGATATAAAAAAAGACTGCAGAGCTGATCAGGTGCCTGGAAAATAAAACTCACCAAAGTTGTACATTGTCAGCAATAAGGATTTAAGGCTGGCATATTTATGGGATTTACTCATTTAGACACATGTAGGCTTGTTACCATGAATCTAAGGCTGTCTAGATTCGAATTCTGTACCAAAGCAAAAAGAAAGGGGCAATCAGTATTTTGGGTTTGTGGAAGAAGAAAGAGCATAAAATCAAACAAGGTTGTTGTGTTTATGTAATACAATGCCTTTGAATGATACCAGATAGAGTACTGTGTCTATTCATGAACAGCATGCCCTGAAAAGGACATAGAAGGGCTTGGAAATTGTCTCTTCCAAATAATTCCATTCATGTCAACACATTTCTATGAGGGGAGTGAAGCTTTTCATCCAAATTCAGGAGTCTTCCTGACAGAACCAGCGTCATTGTGACATCACTTTCACAGTTACAAACATTCCAGAGTTTTGTAATGTGATTTCCTGACCTCCATACAGTAATACTCTGGCACTGAGGTCCCTCACCTGCTCCACCCTCCCACAGAGTCAAATGTCTGAATGTGCATGGCTTTAATTGTCTGCATTCTATTTGCTTTGGCGCCTGCCTTAATTAGGGGTTTTATTAGAGTCTTTATCACAGTGATCGATATGTCCCATTCAATGTCTTCCTGGTTTTGTTTTTATTTTTTTTGGGGGGGTAAACAAGAAAATGGACATCCAGGCATCAGTTACTACCGTCTCAGGGGATGGGAATTTACAAAAGAAAAAAATGAGCCTGCTCAATGTGCTCGATCCCAAAGCGTATGAAGGGGTTCCAGCGCATTTTTATACAGATTTTATGACCCTCTTTTACTGTGCCTGCTCTTGATGCGGACGCGGCTTTAAAATTTCTGACAGCTTGCAGAAACAGCGGACCGATCAGATGGAAACGGAAACATCCGAGTTCTGTTTGAGGATGAGCCCTGGGTAACTGCGCCGGTTTATTTCCCATGGGGAGTTAAAGGAAAAAAAAACCCACTTTGTCTTGGCTCAAGAAGCGTCACCCCCTGCATGTCAGTCTCCCCCCACTGTGAGGAGAGAGAGCTGCATCTACCCTCCCCCACACCAAAAATATGTACATTTTAGGAGGAATTTCACTCACACTTTCCAGACACTTTTAAATACAGATGAGGCACAAAATGAATCCGTGACAGTAATTTATTCACCCGTTTTCAGTTTTTTTTTTTATTTTATTTTATTTCATTCTTTATCAAGATAACTGTGCATGTAAATGATACAATGAAGGAAGCAAACACAGGGACGTTGAGACTGTAGCTATGACAGCCTTTCTGAGCTTAGTGCTGACCCTTCAGTCTAATCAGCGGAAACATATAATCTTACAGAGCTCTGCTTTTATGTAAATGAAGCACAGACAGGCAGGGAATTTGAATAGAAGGCAAATATTTTTTTTCTTGCCATCATCTCTCAGATTACTCCACTCTCTCAAGAGGCAGAGGTCTGTATTTGCTCATTTGTTTTTTTTTTTCTTTGAAAAAGGAAGAGATGACAGTCTTGGGCGAAAGGATCTCAAGCAGCAGTGGCTGGTGAGCCGGAAACAGAGGAGGAACAAACTACACCTTTAAACCTTTCATTACTTTCAACCTGTTCGCATTTATCCTCCTTGATTAACAATAAAACAAACAGAATTCACAGTCACAGAATTCAACACCAGCTGACGTAAACAGAGTAAACGGTTACCAATTTCATTTTGTAATATAACTGCTGTTACTTAGAAACTACAGTTTCTAATAATATGGATGTTATGTCCTTTTCCGTTTTTAATCTGTCAACAAACAAAACAAAATTTACCCTACAATAATATGTAGTTATAACAAATACCGCATGTGTTAGTAAACGTTACCACAGGTTACTATCACAAAATTAAACTAGAAACCATTTACTCTATTTACATCAATTGGTGTAGATTACTATATGAATTAATTGTTTTATTGTTAATCAATGAGGATAAATGGGAACAGGTTGAACTTAATGATAGGTATAAAGGTAAAGCTTGTTCCTCCCGTTTTGAGTTCACCAGCCGCCACTGATCTCAAGGCGTACCTTCCTGGTTCACATCAAATCCTTCATAAGATGATTTGTTTTTGTTTTGTTTTTTTAAATTCCAGCCAAATACCAACAGATTTCTGTTCACGCCGTGTTTGAGAGAACAAAAAAAGCGGGAAAAATAACCACCCCCACCAACACCCCCCCCCCCCCCCCGCCCCAGCTCCCCCCTTTCAGTCATTGGGGGAAACACTTATCATTTGTGTCCCAAACTGGAAATTAAATGCCATACCCCCGATAAAAATGACCTTTGCACAGAACTGATTGCTTCGCCGTTTAGCCGGTTATCAGAATCCAGGATTTTCTGACCCCTGTGGCCTCCTCCGCAGCGGAAACGGTGCAGAAACTGTGCGTTTGATGATTAAAAACACACTTTACACACGCGCGGCTGACAGGTAAGCACGCAGATTCCAAAGGGCACGTCTCACCTGGGCTGACAAACAGGCAGCTTTATACTACCTTGGTTTTTTTTTTTGGTTTTTCGTGTTTTTGGTCCTACCTTGCACAGCCTGGTTTGGGGACTTAGGCTGAGATTTGATGGGGGTTTTTACACTTATGAAATTGGTGAACCGCAATAAATGTTTGCGGCGAGTTCAGCCAGGCACATATGGAAACTAGCTGAGAGTAAGTTCCATACTGGCAGTAGGAAATATTATTTTACTTGGATATAGATTGCCATGTTGTCTTAGACACACATTGCCTAGATTGCATGTAGCTGAGGAAAAAAACACCCTTGCTGTGTTCAAGTCTAGACTTGATGCAGAATTGGATTATCGGTAAATGGTGAGCTTAGTTGGGCCAAATGGTCCTCCCTGCAAGACCAGACAACAACCGCCCTCAGCCTGACAAGCTGAGCTGATTCCTCGACTTGCTTTTGCTGCACAGGTGCTGCTAATTGAATTCATGGGACAGCTCCAGTGTTGGAACCTAATTTTGTTTTCAGTATGATGTCCTCGATCCGTAAATCTCAGCAACGCTCCTGTACTGTGACCTATCTGAGATCTTTAAATTGCTGAGTATTTACGGGTGCCTGGAGGTCCCTTAAAAGTACACTGATGACGTTATTTAGTGCTGTGTGCACTCTGCTATTTAATCGATCTTTTTCTTTACTCACTCGAACTAAAATGGCTGATTAGGACCCTGAAGATGTTCCAGATGTCCCCACAGTGATGCGGTTGTCAGGGCAGGGTCGTGTTCCGGGTGCACGGTGGGGAATGACATATTGAGCAAATGCTGCAGAGCCACACGTGGGCTGGATCTTGGTTTAAGACGTTTCATTTTAAATGCGGACCACTCACGGAGGAGACTTCTGTTCTGAATCCCCTTGAGTCCCTATTCTTATTATACTGCCTAAATCATATCCTCTCCCCTCTCCTCTCTCCTATCATTTCGCATCCCCATCAATCCCTGCCTGCTTCTCATTCTCTCTCAGTGTGTCATTCTCCCCCTCTCTCTCTTCTGGCTCTCTGTTCCTTTTCCTCACCTTCTCCCTCAATTTCCCCCATTTTTCTCACTGTGTTTTTCCCTTCTCTTGCTCTCTCTCTCTCTCGCTCACTCTCATTTTCAATTTTCATTTTCAGTTTAATTAAAATGCTTTATTGGCATGACATACAGTATATTCAAATACATTATTGCCAAAGCATACACAAAAATAATTCTAAAACAAATGACAAGAACAACAACAATACAGCTCTAAATAATTACAATGAAAATAAATATATAGTAACATGACAACATTATTAGCAATAAAACTCTCTCTTTCTCACTCTCTCTCTCTTTCTCTCTCTCACTCTCTCACCCCCTTCCTGATTTTTCATAGGATGTGGTCCAGTCTGGTGGCTGGGCGATTTGCATTTAGACCGCAGAGCCCTTGATCCGAACGTCCCTCATACATCAGCCGGTGTCCAATCACGCCACCCCCCCACCCCCCCAGGAGCTGGTGTTTCCCGTTCCCCCTGAACCCATAAATGAGTGTCAGCATCAACTCAAAGTGTCACCTGTGTTTTTCTCTTCATTGCTTCCCTTCTTCTCTCTCTCTATCTCTCTCCTGGTTGAATTTGTTCTCGCACGCCCCATTGTGTTCTCATAATGTCCCTGCCTTGAGAGCGCGTTGGGGTTGCCATGGTTACCCGCAAACCCGGATGGTGTTGGGTGGCCAATCAGCTTTAAATGAGTTAGGACACCTGGCTGTGGACCACTTAGAAAAAAAAAGCCTCTCACAGTCTCCAACTGTAATTGAGATCTTTTTGTTCTCCCTCCACTTGCACAATTTGAAAATGGTTTTGGAAAAAAAAAACCCATACCCTTGACTCTTTGCTGGAGGTAATGCGTTTTGGGGGGGGGGGGGGGGGATGGGGAGTGTGCGTTTTATTGATAGTAAATGTATTATTCAGAGGTTTCTCCAGTCACTGAGTGGCATCCGTCACAGTTGTGAAGTAAGTAACGGGAGCAGGTCAGGGATGTCCTCTGTGGGTTTAAAACCTGAGTGATGTTGGGTTTATGACTCGACCCTGATTCGGCCACAAATCAATGCCTCTCACACGCCATGCTGCCACGCTCGGCCCCTGTGGGACAGGAAAATCATATTCACGGCCAAGGCGAGGATACATTACCATGAGGGCGAGATTGTGCATCACAGACAGGATTACTCCCCACTCCCCATTATATCTGCAATGTGGTTTTAGTGGTTTAAGTCAGGAGCTTCCCGGAGGTGCTGGAGTGTGGAAGACAGTTCTGAAGGTCCCGGAGTGCGGGAGAGACTGCTGAAGGCCCAGGAGTGCAGGGGTGACTGCTGAAGGTCCCAAATTGCGGCAGAGGTTTCTGGTTTTTGTTCCGTCCAAGCACTTGATTGCAGTCTGAGCACTTGTTATGTGCCCGAACCAAAATGTGCAGTCTCTGAGATGGGGCTGGGATATTTTTTGATATTCTGTTGGTGAGGATTGCCTTCCATTCTGCACCTGCAGCAATGACCACACCTAGCGACCAGTCAACAACTTTTCTTGTCTTTGAGTAGTAGAGCAGGTTTTGAGTATGTTCTCAGGTGTGAAGCTGCCGTCCTCCTGAGACTTGTGAGTGCTGACTGTGATCTCACGGGCTCTCAAAGGACTAATCCCCTGCCTACGACTGGAGATGCAGACGAGTAGCACATACCCAGAATGCAATAAAAGCATGAGTGCTTATGAGTCTCAGAGACCCTTTTTACGCCTGTAATTAAAATGTGAACTGTATGGATGTACACTTGGGAGGTGGGCAAACTTGACTATGATTGGACGTTAGCTCAGTGTAAATGCTATTATCTGGCCACATTTATTATTATTATTGCTATTATTATGGCAACATTTGAACATGTTTGGATAGCATGTTATTGTCCATTGTGGAAATGTGTCCAATGAACATAGTGTTGAGAATGTGATTGGTTGTGGCTGACCAGCTCGGGCTGTGATTGGATGTCAGCTCAGAGAGAAACATCATGACGCTCCGCTAAAAACCAGGAACCCACAATGATTGTTGATACTAAACAGTGGGTGAATGGGAAGACTGCATCTGCATGTGGAGAATGACAGCTGTAAAACGAATACGTTAAAAGATATCTGATCACTGGGTGTCCACAGAGCAGCCAGTGTTCATGCATTTTAATTCCATGAGTAAATGCAAGTGTAAAAAGCACTTCCTCTTATCTGAATACTGCAAGCACATACAATTTGCATATCAATACAAGGTGACAGTGAACACAGCAAAGCTAAACCATGCATCACCATGGCTACACATTCTAATTGGATGGGTAAAATGTTGGTAACACCTTAGCTCCACTGAAACGTGGAGGACATACAAACATCCCATCGTATGCTGAGCTGAGTCAAATTCAATGGAAAAAGTAGTGTAGAACCCACAATACTGTGGGATCCAAATACAACTTTATTGATTTAAGACAACTTAATCTATTAAAAACCACAGAACTGGTTTTTGATGATAGTGTAACTGCACACTCACTTGATTTACACCTCCCATTATGTCAAATTTATACCTTTGTAACTATGTCGTTATTGCAACAGAAATCCAGCCCTGTTACATGTAAGTTGTCATTTTATTGCATATGACTGGGCTGGGCTTGTTTCAAATGTGTAATTAAGAACAGCACTGAACCACTTGATCCATGCTACATAATGTGTAATTATTCAGTGATAACCTGCTGTTACCAAAGTAATTACAATGTAATACCTCTGGTATATATGCAACTTAATGTAAAATGTTACATATTCACCTTTCCATCTACTAGATGTGCATATAGAAGTGTATACTTATAAGACACAGTTGGATTGAACCATAACCTACTTTGAGGTGCTGCACTGTGATTTGCTAAGTCTGTTGATTATATCCTCTGTGTCTTTTTTTTTATATTGTATATCATAAGTTTTATAGCCAATTTAATATTGTCATTATCATTACATACATGTGTAAGTCCTCAAGTCCTTATTCAGTTGCTAATTTTTGGGTGCTGAAATAAATATGGAAATTTGATTTAAAGTAAACAGATTTGACAGCATTTATTCTCAGCTCTGTTTGAATGCAGGGGCTGAAATGCACAGAATGTGAAAAATATGAATTAATTGTGCAGATTATGAATTGCACAGTGTCTGGAATCTTGATAAACACATGATATATGTTGTATCAGGACTTCAGCTGATTGAAGTTTCTGCTTGCCCTCCATGTCATTGCCTCTCTTTAAACGAAGGGAGAAAATATAAGTATGTTTGCTCACAAAGGTACTTTCATGTGCTGAGTAGCTTTCTTCTTGCACCTAGATATTTCACTACACTCAGAAAGAGAGGAGCTTGATTGGCTGTGATTTTTGAAACATCTCATTTGGTAGTCTCTTTGCTGCTTTATTCAAGACTATTTTGAAGTTTATTTTCACAAGCATTTTTCTTCCTTTTTTGTATATTGTCTCAGATTATCATTTTGTTTACCCAGAAAGAGCTGTTTTTTTTCTGTTGTGTTTCTGTGTGTGTGAGCCTGCCTACTTGTGTGCGTGCATGTGTGTGAGTGTATGTGCCTGCCTGTGTGTGTTTGTGTGTGAGTCTTTGAGTGCAACCAAAATCTGTAAAACGTGACCTTCGAAGAGGAGTACTCATATTAACTTTATGGTTCCATGTTGCCTTTGTCCCACAAACCAAGTTGAGTATGTGTTTATTGCTACTGACGTTAGATGCATCTGAACCTGGAAGTTAACTTTACGTTCATTAAAATTCATGCTAGAATCATTAAGAATTTACTGTTATTTAGCTTTCTCTTGTCAGAAGGTGATGGGAAAATAAATGTTAAATTCGAGCGAATGTCATTTGTAGTTAGGTGGGAAGGACACACTGATTGTGAGGTATAGTAAGGTCAAGCAGACAGCTTCCTGATCCCACGCGCACATGAGTACACACATGCAAAGGCAGACACACGCACACACACGCGCACACACACACACAAAGTTCTCATCCAGCACTGTGTTTGTGCTCATTGCTAGGTCAGAGAGTTTCATGAATAATTCATTTCCCGAAAAGACCATTTTTTTTTACAGTCTCTTTCCTTTCCCACAACTTCACATTAATATTCTTCTCTTATAAATTTCCACCATTTTAAGTAAAAAAAAAAAATCACTTGCTTTTTGCAGTACATGTAGCTAACCCCCAGCCCTCAGACTCTAACAGGAGATAGACTCACTGCTGTGCTCTCTGCTCCATCAACCCAGTCCGACTGCTGCATCTTTATCAGCCATTATTTCTATTAAATAATGTATTAACCTTGCAGACACTTACACAGCTTAATTCATACATATAATGAAGCATTCTGGAGGCTCTGGAAGTAAAAGCCTCGTGTTATGTGTGTCCCTTGGCTATAGGTCTCAAGTTCCAGTCACTCTATTACTGACTATGGCTGGAGGTCCATGTTAGTGGAGTGATGATGGACTCAGCCTCACGGAATGAAAAATCAGGGGATGAGCCAGCTGAAAGCATCAGTCTCATTGCTCTTTTGCAGCCTCTACTGGTCAGCCTTGGAACTGCAGGCTGATAAACTGGACATACTGACTCGAGTTTCGTTCCTCTGAGGGCATCAGCAATATGTGATGGGTATAGTATTTCCAGTGTAAATAATGGTGATGCTAAACACCACACAGGTAAGAGAAGCTCTTGTGTGCAGTTGCTCCTTTATGGAGAGGCCTTCTAGGGAAGTTTCTGCAGGAAATAAATTTTAATCATTTTCTTGCTCAGTGGTATGACTACATGACTTGCCGTAGCCCGGATGGGATTTGAACCTGCAACCACTGGGTCAAATGCCACCCTTCAAAAACTAAATTACATGATTTCTCTGCAAGCGGTGGACCATCTCAGGTCACTCTTCTAGTACATCATTTTGCTCAGAACAAGTGACGGCTTTCGAGCTTGAAACAGAGAAGGCAAAAAAAAGGCCACCGTTAAGCTGATCTCGCTCCAATTTGCTCTGCTTGATTAACAATCGAGAGATTAATTATCTGAGTAATCCTCACCAGTCTGCAGCTAATTCCCTTTCTCTTAATTGTATCTCTCTGTTGCATTATGTTTCACAGGAACACTGCAGCATTTCCAGCCTCCCATTAATCTTATGGCCATTTGGATTGATTTGCTCTGCACACACAGTCTGACGACGCCGAAACCGCGAAGATAATTACGCTCATGAAGATGATGCCGCGTTCAGCTCACAAAAACTGTGCTAATTTTTATTATTATTATTATCATCGTTACTTTCGGATTGTATTTGCAAGCCTTTCTGGTGTTTTGCCCTCAAAGCTTTTGCAGAATGTGAAAGCAGGGCAATTTATTTTATTAAGTTAAAAATGTCATCTTTGTAATGATTCAATTAGTTTTATTTTCTAAATTGAGCTGCGTCTTATCGTTCACAGACCCAGGCGTGAGGAGAACGAAGAGGAATGCTGGCGTATGAGACGTGATGAAGTGAAAAGGGAATCGTGTGCCTATCGGTTACTGATTAATCAGAGACTACGCATCTGTGAACCAAATTAAAACAGATCGAGAGCAGCAATCTGTTTGATGTTTGAGTTTCAGCCTCCTCTGTTTTGAGTTTTTGGCAACATAGAGATAGAATCGTGTGAGTGTGTGCTTATGTGTGTGGACGTGTGTGTGTGTGTGTGTGTGTGTGTGCTTGTGTGTGTTTGTATGTGGACATGTGTGCGTGAGAAAGAGTGTGAGTGTGTGTGTTTGTGTTTTGGGGTATTCGATTGTGTGTGTGTGTGTGTGTGTGTGTGTGCGTCTGAGAGAGAGAGAGAGAAAGAGAGAGAGTGTGTGTCTTGTGTTCATGTTTGTGTGTGTGTGTGTTTGCTTGTGTGCGTGTGTGTGTCTGTGTGTGTGTATGTGTTGTGAATCACAGCACCTGAGTGGTTCTCTTTCCCCTTCATTTGCATATAGCGTACAGCCTCAGCGACGGTGTGGCCTGTGAAATACTACCCAGAGGCACCTTCTGCGTGGGTTAACACCGCCCCTCTCCCAGCATCATGTGCTCACATCCATGGATAATTGAGGTTACTGTTTTCATATTTCTCTTTTTATGGCTGCTTAATGTAGTGTGACCTCAGCGAGATACACAGCTTTGCAATTAGACTGATCTGAGACTGGAAATAAATACATGAAAGCTGGACTGAGGACGGGGGGGGGTGGGGTGGGTTGAGTGGGGGGGTGAGTTAAGAGTGAAGAGGTGATAGGGAGAGGGGGGAGGGAAGGGGGGGGAGTCCCGTTTAGTTCCATGCGATCAGCAGTCTGCATGTAATGTGCTTGCCATATTTATCTGAGGGTTTAATAGAAAATGAAGGCTGCGATCTGTGCAGAGAGAGAGAGAGGGAGGGAGGGAGGGAGAGAGGGGCACAGTGACAGACCAGCCATACAGACCCAGAGAGAGGGACTGAGACAGAGAAACCAGCAAAAAAAGGAGGGAGAGAGAGAGAAAAAGACTGAGCCGCAGAGAGACAGAGCGAGTGAGGAAGAGCGATGGCAAAAATGATAGAGGGAGAGAGCGAATGGGAGAGCAGGAGACAGAAAGATGTGGAAAGAGGGAGTGAGACAGAGTGAGAGCAGCAGGAATGGAGGGAGCAGAAAGAGGCAAGGGGGAAAGAGAGAGAGCGGGAGGATAAAGAGATAATAATTTCCCCCCCCCCCCCCACGCCACTTTTATTATAATTGAATGTTTAATTTCTGCAAATGATAAAACCCTAATTAGGTTTTCTCCCCCACCTTTCAGTTCCTCCCACATCCTGCCTGAAAGAGGCGGCAGCGGGAAAGAGAGAAACGGAAGAGAGAGAACAATCTGAGAGGAGGAATGTTAGAGAGGAGCGGGTGAGAGACTGCGAAAAGGAACATTTAAAAAAAAAAAGTTTGGGAAAGAAAGTGAATCAAATGGGGGGGGGGGGGGGGGGCAGAGAGAAAGAGTGATAGAAAAGAGATGAAGTGGTACAGGTGAGAGAGAAGCCAAACCAAAAGTGATAAAGAGAGAAAGAGAGAGAGAGAGAAAGAGAGAGAGAGGGGATGGGGGATAAGACTTCCATCCCATTTTAAACAGAAAAGGAATTTGAAAATCTTCATTCATTAGAGAAATAAAAAGCCAACATATGTAATTTGTAAGGTTTCATCAGGGCTCATGCTGAGATAGATAAAAGAAGTGGGAATGACAGAGAGAGATAAAAATCAAGCCAGCGTAAGACAGGAAATATCAATGAAGGAGAAAGGGAGCGGACGAGAGAGCAAATAGGATTGTGATGGTTGTTCACTTCCCTTCATTGTCGCAGCGTATTTTCTGCATAGCGTGAATATTTGTGGTTGTATAAATGCCAGTGGGGTTTGTGGATGGTGAGGCCCTGTATGGAACATGCCCCATTAAAGACAGTTTATCTTTGACTCCCCATCAGCTTTTCCCTCTGTGTTTCAGCACCTACACCCTCCAGAGTATCCAGCACCACATGGATGCCAGCACCCCAAGAGTGTTTCTGCCTCAGTCACATGACCTGCCCCGGAACAGGTCACAAGGTCATGTGACTGAGGCAGGCTTCCTTGGAGCCAAGGCTAAACACAGTGCTGAATACTCTATAGATTGCTGGGCTGGATGTCCTGTTGCAATATCTATGCATTCCGATATTCTTGTTTTTATATCTTTTATTTTTATTTTTTTATTCCATTAAGTGGTTTCACTCAGGTGCCTGTAATGACTAATGTCATGTGACTAAGTGAAGGCAGCAACGTCCTGTGTCTGTATTGCCAAAGCCAAACTTGGAATGCACATCCCTATAGCCTCTTTCCTGGGCAGCTTGACTTGCTTTCACTGCCATATGTATTAGAATGGGCCGCATGCAATAACACAATGCACAGATAACAACCCAGAGAGAGAGAGAGAGAGAGGGAGAGAGAGAGGAAGAAAGGGAGCATGGAAGACCGGGCATTCCAGCATTTTGATTCTGCTGCATTCGCTGTTAACATCATCAATTCCTCAGCTTTGCAACGTACACACCCCCTGTGGAGTTTTGTGTTTGCAGGAGCTGTTTCCTCTTTGAAAATGAGGAACACATTTGGCAGTGAACAGTTGGCTGTGAAATGGAAAAACAAGGTGGAAAAATAACTGTCAGCAGTAGCATTAAGAACGCTTAGAACACAGGGCGACTTTCTGGACCAAAGCCTTGTTTCAAAACCCAGATTACCGGAACAGAATGAAATAAAATTATCACGATAATCTCACATCGATTACGGAGATTGCCTTAGCTCCCTCTGATTGGGTGTACAGATTTCAGAGGTATCTCATCCTTTGCTTCATGTTTTTGCATGTTTGTTATTCTTTTTATCACACTTTTATTTGGTTGTGGATGGGAAATAGAAAGTAAATGGAATCATGTGTGAAAATATAATGAATAATAACATATTTGGGGATAAAAAATGGAGAGATATTATAATATAATAATATAATGTATAATAAACTGAACTCTGAAATGCAGGAACACATGTAAGTACGTGTGCACAACTAAATAAATAAATGAAAGATAGAATGCTGCTGGTTGATGCTATTATCATCCTGTAAGTGTTTGAGATTGCATCTAACGTTCCAGATGTCACTAAGGCAAAGCCTCTAACATGGATGTAATTTATTTGTTTTATGAATAGGAGATGAGTGCACTTCTCAGCTTCTCTAGAGGTGGAGCACTAGACCTGACCATAATCAGATGAATACAAATTTCATTGAAAAAAGAGCTACCAGGTACTTCAACGCACTTTAATAAGGGGCTAATGCAAACAAGGGAAACACGGGAGCATAAGATGTGTGTCTATTACCAATAGACACAAAAGTCAATAAAATAATCATTATTCATTTGTATGCCAAGTTATTTGTATTGTATTTTATTTAAGATAACTGCCCAGGGTGTCACATTAAAAAAATCACAAATTTAACTTGTGGACTATGATATTTGAAAAAACAAAAAGGAAATGTGTGTATCACAAGTGAATATGTGTGAATTAAAAGTGATAGTGTGTGGTCACATGACATACACATGACAATGTGTGGTATAGATGAGAAGTGTCCAAAAAAAACACACAATTCAGGCAATCTTTCAGTAAGGATTTTTCACACCAGGGTGTAAGCATATTACGGTACAAGCGTTTAGAAGACAGTCTAATCCAGAGTGACTTACAAACAGTGGTGTGCTGATAGCTGAGGAGGTGAGTATAATGTCTGAGGAGGTGGGCATACTGTAACTCCAAAGCCCATATGTATTAATGGTAATAAGGCTAATAGGTGAGTATACTGTCTGAGGAGGTGGGCATACTGTAATGCCAAAGCCCATATGTATTAATGGTAATAAGGCTAATAGGTGAGTATACTGTCTGAGGAGGTGGGCATACTGTAATTCCAAAGCCCATATGTATTAATGGTAATAAGGCTAATAGGTGGGTATACTGTCTGAGGAGGTGGGCATACTGTAATGCCAAAGCCCATATGTATTAATGGTAATAAGGCGAATAGGTGAGTATACTGTCTGAGGAGGTGGGCATGCTGTAACTCCAATGCCCATATGTATTAATGGTAATAAGGCTAATAGATGGGTATACTGTCTGAGGTGGTGGGCATACTGTAACTCCAAAGCCCATATGTATTAATGGTAATAAGGCTAATAGGTGAGTATAGTGTCTGAGGAGGTGGGCATACTGTAACTCCAAAGCCCATATGTATTAATGGTAATAAGGCTAATAGGTGAGTATACTGTCTGAGGAGGTGGGCATACTGTAATGCCAAAGCTCATATGTATTAATGGTAATAAGGCTAATAGGTGGGTATACTGTACATCCCCAGAAGATTAAGGGGATATACTCGATATGCTTCATCTACCTTACCCTCTACTGATTACACAACATGAAGATGTGTGCAGAGCTTGGGGTGGAGGTGCACAAATACCACACTGGAGGGAGGTGCGGTACCAGATACCAGAAATACGATAGAGACTGGATTCAAGAATGTTCAAGACATGCTAACATTCTATCTTCATTTATCGCTCAGCTCAGATTTTGTTTGTGGGGAAACGGACACTACAGTACTATCTCTGATTGAGTATGTGCTCGTAGGTTCAGAGGAGCACAGATGTTATTGTGTAGAGAGGTAATCGCTCTCTTCTCAGAAACACCCCTGCTGTTCCCTGTCATGGTTTTCTATAACACGACATGCAGAATGATTCACAGCCGAAGTGGAACGCCTGGTTTTCTTTGCTTTTTCATTGGGAAACCATTCATTAGACCATTCAGTTTGAAGCCGTGCAAAAAAACAAATGTTTCTTTTCCCTGTTTTTGGTCTTCTCTTGTATTAACATCACAGGTAACACAGAACAAAACAATGCTATTTGTTTCCGTAACAACAACAGGGACAAGCATTATGTTTTCTTTCTTTCCCCCATTATACTGCAGAATTTGAGTTTTTATAATTATTTTGTTCAATGCGCTCCTGAAATACCTTTTCAAAAAGTCCTTGAAGAGCTCTGAGGCAAAATGAGAGAGCCACCTGAGTCTCCTGACGCAAAAGGCGGCCCTTTTTCTGCGAAGGAGCAGCGGGGAGAACTCAGGGAAAGCGCAGTCGACTTTGAATGCCGTTCCTGGCCGGTCCTCATTATAACTGCAGAGTCTCTGAGGGTATGGGCTGAACCACTGCATCTCAGAGCCCGTTATTTCAGTCCGTTACCGATGATGTGGGACCCAGGAGCGCCTGTCTGCGAGACACCCCCCACTCTGCGCCCAGGGGGCTCCTGGTCGCCAGACCACAGAGTTTCTGTTTGAATCTGTACACACAACTGGTCCCCCACAGACATGGAGTCATCCAATCAGAATAGCTCCTGCAAACTCCAGTCAGGACTTTCTGTCTTTGTGTTCATCTAAAACATTCTGGATGAGGCCCCCCCCCCCCCCCCCCCCCCACCATCCCTCAGTTCAAATGCAGCTTAAAAATAAATCCTAATGTGAACACTTCATTTTTTTCATATCCAAAGCGAAGACATAAATTTGAATAATTCTTAAAATGTGAATTTTGTTATCGCAGCATAATTATCACCCTGTTTCTCTGAAACACAAAGTAATTTTGGTTCTTTCCCAGCACAGCTGCGTACAAAACGGTGGAGGAAATTGGGCACAGGTTCAGCTGGTTTGGTGTGTGTGTCTGGTGTGCCTCTCAGCCATAGTTGTACAGATGCTACAGAACCAGCCCTGCTTGCTTGGCTTACCATGACTGCTTTCCTCTGCTGTGCTAGTATTCATTTCTGCTGTGTATTACTTCTGATTTACCTTTTATCTACGCACAGTAATGGACAAGGAATAGCCATGTACCTATGAAAATGCACAGACTTCAATTAATAATCCTGAGTTTGTTTCAATGGTTTTTAATCATGCATACAATGGCAAGATCAGAAGACGTTGGTTGAATGTAGGAGTCCGGGTTCTTAAAAAGCAGGGGAAATGGATACGGTCAAGGTTGTTTTACTGTAGTAGTGTGAACTAGCACAGCAGAAGCTAAAAATGACACCTATTTTCTGACACACCCCAATGCAATCTCCTCTGCTCCCAATAAACATATTAATTCCACTGCATGTGAAAATTCATACGTACTCAATAGCCAGGGAATGTTGAACGACTGCAATGTGATGTAATATAATGTAAAACCTGTCAGTGAGCAGCTGGGGCCTGTGGAGCCGAAGGTAGAGACTCGCACTGTGAAGCGCTGTGGCACGGCCCCTACTTCCTGTTCTCTTCTCCATTGAAAATGAGTTAGTTCTGTCACCTAAAAGCCCACCGCTGTGAGGCTTCAGGTGTGACCGACTGCAGATGGAGTCAGACCTGCTCCTCTCAGGTCTGTAACTCCACTCTCACAGGGCGAAATTCACCCACATGCTGGTGAAGGGGGAGCTGGGAAATCGCAGCTTGGCATGAATCAACAGAGCAAAACAGATACCCAAAACAATATAAAAATCTCCTGACAAGGTATTGATGAACCCTGACGTGGACCCCCCCTCCACCCCCCCATCCCCCCCCACCCCCAAACCCCCACCTCGGTAACCGCTGGCTTTGGCCCCAGGCGAGTGGGTGGTTTGACAGCTGCCTGACAGTGGCGATGGATGGGGTTGCCGTGATCCGTGAGTTTCTCCTGCCCGAACCAAAGCTCTGCGCCAATTCGCCGCCACACGCCATTTCCCCTCCATAATACCCGTTCCCGCGGTAAATCCATGACAACGACAGCTGCAGCGGGTTTGTCACGCGCACGTGTCGGCTCTCTCTCTCTCACTCAAACACACACAAAAAAAGGAAATTGTAAATGAGCAGAAAAATGTTTTAATTGTTCCTCTTTTTATTTATGCTCAACAGGGCGCATAGTCCAGTGTCTTCTGGGATGAGGAATTAAACGACTTTTTTTCTCCAAAAAAAAAACTGTAAAAGACACCAGAACCAAGCCCCGGACAGCAAGTCCCTTATGTTCCTCTGTCAGTTCACCTTTTTAATTAATGTAAAACTAATACAGGAGACAATTAGCCCATACTTTTTTTTTTTTTTTTGGAATTAATCAGAGTCTGGAAGAGACTCAGCAGTTTAAGCCCTTCTTCTGTGGGTAATTCACTGCTCCATGAAGGTGACTTTGCTGCTTTCCCTGGCTGAAGAAGCAGGAAGACGACTGCAGCTCCGTCTGTCTCCGCGGAAACGCCAGAGCCGGATGTAACCAGCCAAGGAGAGCACGACAGAGTATTTGCTAATAATACCCACATCATACTTTTTTTGTTTTAAACTCCATATTCCAGTCCGGTAGCTCCCACCGTAGGCCTAATTATGCCGTCTAGGCAGTAGCTAAAGATTTGGCCCTGTATCCCGGGGGCCCCTCTGAATTAACTCTCTGGCCGTGTCTTTAAGGCTCATACATAACCAGGAAAACAGAAAAAAGTACCCATGTTCAAACATCACTATGTTATATTATTTCTCCTCCTCCTGAGTGCATCCTCGCTGACGAGAGGAAGAGGAGCACAGGTGCGTTGCTCTGCAGGGGGTAGAGAGTTAAGTTTCAGGCTAGGGTCCATAAGCTACTGCATTCTTCAATTTTACCCAGAGAGGAACCAGAAAAAAACAATTATCAATGGATACAGATACATTTCACCTTCTCACTCTCTCCAGCGCTTCATCTCTCTCTATTTCCTTTTTCTTTTATCTCTCCTGCTTGCTCTCTCTCTCTCTCTCTCTCTCTCTCTCTCTCTCTCTCTCTGGCTTGCTCACTCTTTTATTTCTCTCTCATGTTCCATCTCTACCTTCCTTGCATTCTCTCCTTCACTCTCTTGCTTTATCCTCATCTTTTTTTTCTCTCTTTCATAAGCTGTCTCTAGCTTCCTTGTGTTCTCTCTTTCACCTTCTTGGTTGCTATTTCCCTTCTTTTCGCACTCCCTCTTTCTCTCATGCTATCTGTGCCTTCCTCCTTCTTTCAAATTCAAATTCAAATTAAAATTCAATTTCAATTTCAATTTCAAATTCAAATATGCTTCATTGGAATGACTAGATAATCTTGTGTTGCTAAAGTATAAATTACAAATAACAGTACACAAAGACAATAACAACACTCCCCACCCCAAACAAAAACACATTTACCAATATTCTCACTCTCCTCCTTCCTCTCCTCCTCTCCCCATTGCTGGCTCTCTCTCTCCGTACCTGTAAACTCAGATGAACAGCGTTTGAGGTGCACAGTGATTATTCTCACTGAGCCAGATATCTCTCATGATTTTCCCCACAGCTCCATGCAGATGGGAGGGTCTATTTATGACCTGTTCAGAGCAGTTTTTGTAAGGGAGCCAGCGTCTGCCTGGGAAGACTGTGCAGTGTGCGTGGTCCTGATCATAACTCCCTGTGTCACACTGTGCAAGCACAGTGTACCTAACCCCGGGATTTCAAAGGAAAACCAATTGATAAAGTCAGAAACCTGATTTCATAATTTTTATGCAAATCCTGCGGTGATTATCCCCTAATCTCATAATAGCATACCTCTAAATATTGTTGCTTTTTGTTTCTAATTCCTACTAGAGAAAAATGACAAATATTATATCATGTTTTCATTATTCGGAAATGATGCATTATAAAATTCTTGGGGCTGTTTGCCACATCAATGGAACCGACAGTTGACTAAGGTTTGTTGGAGCTTAGTTAATTCCCTCGTTAACAAAATTCATTATTTTGGAAAACTAGAATAAGTTTAAAGAAATGTGGGCTAATAACGGTCTTTAATGTATTATGGAATACATTAAAACAATTAAGATAACTTAATCCACCTCTAAGAACCACAATTCTCTGCTGCTTTAATGTTGGAAAAGTTATTCATTTTTAGTATTCTTTTATTTTTTCACTTTTTTGCTGAGAGGTAAAAGACATAGTTTAATCACTTCATTTGTGGGCACTTAGCATTGGATCTGGATGGCTAACTGTACAGTGTTAAGTGGGGTCTATTAGAAGATTATATAAGAATGCACTCCTCGTTTAACAGATAGAATCAGAAGTAGCAGGAAATTACTGTATATAAGATTTAACAGGCTGTGTAAATATGAGTTCCTTGCTGGAAGCCAACTGGCACTGGCTGTGTGCATTCTCAAGATTAAAAAAAAAAATGTGGAGAGGAAGAAAAAAGCAATAAACAACAAACCCAAAAAATACACATCTCATGTCACAATGTAACAGACTTTACAGTATGAGTAATGGAGTATTCTAAACATTTTTATTCTGGGAGTGTTCGGTTCTGCACTGCAGGACAAATTTCAAAACTGGTAAGTAAGTGGATAGTAATAGTAATAATAGAAGCAGCTGCAGCAGTAATATCAGAGTAATGTCAAGTAATATCGTATTGAGACACTTGTATTGGTAGTAGTAATAGTTGCAGTATTATTGGTTGTGGTAATACTGGTGTCATAAGTAGCAGTAGTAGCAGTAGTAGCATTATCAAAAGTAAAGGAAAGTAATATTGTATTGGTGGTCATAGCAGAGGTGGCAGTAGTACTGGCTGAGGTAGTACCAGTAGTTGTGGTGCAAGTATGAGTTGTGTCAGTACTAGTAAGGCTTCTTTACTAGCTGGTGGAATAGATAATGTAATTGCTGTTGTAGTCTCACTGTAGACCCTGTTTCCAATTCACATTGATATCTTCTTCAGACAGCAGATAATGTAATTAATGAAATATTTTTTCTTTGAGACTTTTTGAGAGTTCTATTTTATTGAAACAGTGACAATGTTAGGAGGCAGGAGGCAAGCAAACATATTTTTTGGAGCATGTACTTCACCTTTTAGACCATGCATTTTTCTGTCTCTTGGTTTTCTAGCCCTTATGAGCATGAGGGTTGTAAACTAGATTAAAGTCTTGCTTGATTGAATGGCAGACTACATTTAAGAGACCAAGTGTGTTTGATTGAATCCCGACCTTTGTTTCTTTCCTTCATCTGCTTTAACAGCATTTGACAGCCCTGGAGTAAATCACATCGAATCAATTCTAATTTGTTTGCATGGCGCATTTCACAAAGCATTGCAGGTGTATAGCAACAGCGGCAGGCTAGGGAAGGATGTCGAGGTGGAGCAAACATAAAGAAACCTTGAGAAGAACCTGACTTAAGAGGAGGTTCAGAGCGATGTGAAGCCACCGTAACCTCCTCCGTGAGCAATACACTCTGTTTGACTTGTGGTTACGCAAAAATGTAAGCTGTTCAAAGCAGCCCAGAATGAGCCTGTCTCACAAGCAGGTGAATGACTAGCGTCTGTGCTCTGCACGTGTCAATACTAGCCGACATGTTAATAAGGCATTACCTTATTGCATCATCACCGGAACAAACGAGTGCCAAGAATAAGACATAAAATAGGATGGAAAAGTTATGCACACACACACACACACACACACACACACACACACACACACACTCACACACACACACACACACTCACACACACACACACACACACACACACACAAAACTTAAATGATGGCGCCAGTCTCTTCTAGCTGATGCCAAGAATAATACAGGAAAGGGGTGATCTTGAGCTGTTTCCTTTAGCAACTGTCAGACAAGTTGATTGACATGTGTCAAAACATAAAGCTTTTTTTAAGAGCTGTTTTTTTTCTGTTTAATGGTGTCTCAGCCTGAATAAAAATAGCTTTCATGAGCCACAGCCAGCCAATGGCTATAAAAAATAAACAAAACAGAAATGTTTCTTAGTTCTGAAGTGTAGGTCTGAATACAGAATACAGCTGTTGTATCATGTCAAAAATTTGAACCCGTTTTCCCAGTTCCTTTTACTGCACTGTTCACTCATTTAGAGATATCATGCTGTGTTGTTCTGACAGCTAGAGCTAATTACAGCTGCCCCCATTTCCTGATGGATTTTAGCTATTGAAATCACCATTTAGACTCACCTTTATAATTAAGAGATTTATTAAAACGTACTGCAGCAGTGATTCTATAGCCAACATTAAGACAGCTATGCCAGGGACACTCCTCAAAACAATTAAGCTCAGGCAGGCCCAGATATAATAAAGATTTAGTACTTATAATGTTTTCTTTAATTATTATTATGACATAAAACCAACAAAACAGAACGAAGAGAAAACAAGATAACAACGGGGTTACTGTACGTTTTCAGGGGAATTTTGAGTTTTAATTCTGTGTTTTAACTGGATAGGGCACATTTGTTCATACATTAGAGAGACAGCCACTGTCACTGTCACTATCCCTATCCAGCCAGCCTTAAGGGAGCAAATACTAATGGAAATCTCTAGCTAATGAGACATAATGAGCTTCATGTAAAAGGGGCAGCCTATAGCCTAGTGGCTAAGGTACATGACTGGGACCCCTGAGGTTGGCGGTTCAAGTCCCAGTCCAGCCACAGCAAGAACACCATTGCTGTTGGGCCCTTGAGCAAGGCCCTTAACCCCACATAGCTCCCAGGGAGGATTGGCCCTTGGTTAGTCTAAACAACTGTAAGTCGCTTTGGATAAAAAAAGCGTCAGCTAAAATGACAGTAATGTAATGTCATGTGAGCAAGCTAAGGTATCATTCCAGGTGAAACTTCGTGTAAGGTGAGAGGGAAGTGAGAGATTATGTGAGTATAAAATGAAGAAATGTTTCATACCTGAACATCTTCCTTTGAGGAATCAGAAAACAATGAAACTACATCAGAACACACACTGAAACGCCCCCACTCAGGTGCAACTTACCTCCCAATTTTACTCTTAAAAAGGAAAAAAAAATATTACTCAAACAAAATCAGAGTGTGGCAATGTAAGAGTTTGAGGAGAAACAGGCTCAGTCCACCCAACCCCCCCCCAACAATGTGGAGAAACCACATGCAATTTATAACCCCCCGGGTGAGCAAAGTGAGCATGCGAGTGAAGTGCGCACCTCCAGCTGGGGGGTTCGCAGGGGGGCTGTGAGCATTTTAAACCAGACCTTCTGTTCTGCGCTGTCTAGTGCTCAAATGGTTAGTCAGTTTCAAGGGACAATTACATTTTAAAAGGGAGTTAGCCAAAAACTTAATTTTTTGTTGCCGACCCGCAATGTGGGAGGGTCACCTGTTGTTTGAAAAGTAACACCGCCACATTTCCTCAGTGACTTTACAAAAAGCTACTTCATGACCGTGAAACTTGTCACAGGGCGTGGGAGACCATTTTATGAGTAAGTCGGATAACTGGATTTTTTGGCCAGAAATAATCTTTCAACAGCGTGATCAGCTGATCTGATCAAACAGTATCATTGCGTAACACCATTATCAAGCTACAGTATGTGATACATAGCTGAAAATCTCAAGATGGCCGTCAATTACTTTCAAAACGATGCTGCCCAAAATTTGTGCGTTTTTTTTTTTTTTTTTTAAAAAAAGGCAGCAATATGGTCATTTGCATGCATTCAGATTTAAATGTTCCACCATCTTGAAACAATCTGTTACACTGTTTACCTTTATCTTGGAGGGATACCCTCAGTAATGAGGCACAACATTTCAGTGGGTAAAAAATTGAAATTAAAAAATATTCTGACACACATGATAATTAATTCTTGCCTTATTACGGCTCTCCCTGTCTACTTCAGGTCAGGCAAGGCCGGGTGGTACAGTAACGCTGTGGAAGTGCCCTTTCATTCATCACCTTAACGACATGCAAATCACGGGCATGGGCCTTTCAGTCTGCGCCGGCCCTCCTCAACGGCACATTTCACAGAATTAGACAAAACTCCCAGCAGGATCTATCGCCTGAGCTCATCGGTCAATCTCTATTCAGCGAAAAATTTAAATCAGCCGAAAATAAAAGCACAGAGGAAATGACTGGAGTGCTTTTTTAATAAATTGTATGAATATATCATCTATTTTTTTACGAAACCAATTTTAGCCAAATGTGGGAGAAAACAAGGCAGTTATTCAATTACCAGGTTATTAAACTGGAATCTTAAAAAAACATTCAGATATCTGAAAATGGTGAAAATTGCAGCAAATCAGAACTTGTTAAATTCAAAAAAAAGTTATAAATACCATCAAAAAATGTATTAATCTCTTATCTTTAATTTTCTTCAGGAACATGTACAACACACACGCAACCATTCGTCAGTACATATCCCATAGTACAACATGGTTGATTAACGGTACCGCAACTTATATCCAAACAGGAAATAATTACCAAAAAATTATGTTTATGGCTATGGGAAAGTAACTCCCATAGAACCTTTTTTCTGAACACAAACAAAAGAATATCCATGAACATTGCTGTAATTCAGTTTTAAGAATTATGCAGGGAAATAGGAGGCAGGTAAAAATGTTTTCTGTTCAAATTCGGACAAAATCCACATTATCCCATTACCTTCAAATGAAGAACTGAATGCATAACTGCCAAAAAGTATCCACAACAACAAAAAATAAACAAACTTTTACAAAACGACCTTCCTTAATTATGTTTTGGAAGTCTATCAAGTCTCATTTAATTACCCCTCCAGTCGGAAAATGGCCAGGAATCCCTGACCTTTAAAGCGGACGCATTGACGGAGGTGTTGGTGATAGCACAGGCAATCTTATTCAGTTTCCAGAAAATGTACCTGGTTTTCTAATTGTCTCTGGGCCAGTATTTAATTATTTCACATATAACACAATAATACGTTTTGGGGAATCTTCTTAGTATAACCTTATCTTACAAACAAATAAGAAACTTATCGAAATCTTCCCCAGTGTTCTTGGAAGTGTTTTGTGCTAGCCTGGGGGCGAGTGTGGTTGTATTACTCGATGTATGTTGGTCCACGTTGCGGGGCGACTCGGCAACGGTTTCTGCAGCAGTTCTCCCCCAAGCAGGCGGCTTGCGAGGTTTTTCCCACTGACAGCTGCCGGGAGAATAAACACGAAAATCACATTTATTGGGCATAAATCCTTAATACTTGTGACAGCAGCGTGGCTTTCGGCAATAAACGGAATCTTTCGCTGCCACAGCTGCTGGACTGACCCTTCACGTTCGGCACCGGCTTTCTTTCCCCCTGTGCTTGCAGATAAAAACTTTTTGCCAGCTTTTGCACAAGTTCACTCTGGACGCAGCAAGGCTCGGCTCCAGACGCGCTTCTGGAGATTGCTCCCCTAGTTTTGTCGTTTCATTTCTTTTGTGCATCAGTTGTTTTAATTCTAACTTGGAGAGGAATGAATACCCCCCAAATGAATGGGAAAGGTTAACGTTTTGTGTATTTTATTTTATGTATTCTTAGGTGTCTGTTGTTGAAAATAGTCTCCTCTGAGTGACTCCTTCAGTTGAATATATTGTCCTGAATGAACCTGAATGGATAGTGCTGTTTCAGGCCTCTTTCAGTGGGTGCTGCTTTATCCCTGGGGTAAGGAGTGACAGGAGGAACACGGGCAGACACGCTCACAAACTATCCACACACAGACATAAAGATGTGAGCACAAATTCTCATCTAAATTCTCTTCTAAATACACTCATACACACTCTCTCTCTCTCGCTCTCTCTTTTTCTCTCTCTCTTTCTGTCTCCTTCCCTCACACACACACACACACACACACGCCAGTGAAGGGAGGGAAACAGTCCTGACCTTGAGGAGAACTGCCGAAGTACATCTGCATCACAGACAGGTTCTTTATCGGGTGCCACTGTGGGGAAAATGAGTTTAACACAAAATATTTACCCCAAAAAAGTAACCGTTTAGAGATGAAAGGAGAGGAAGACTAACAGACGGTTTGTGCAGATGCTTTTTTCCCAACCTTGGTGCCCCCAGTGTCTGAGAACTCATTAGAAACTGTGCAGAACTTTAAAACTCTGCTCCCAGGGGGCATAACCTCATCTCCCCCAAGACCGTCCTGTCTCCAGACCCCCGTGTTCTCCACACAGAAATCAATACAAATTAGGGGGTCTGGCAGCCGCCCCACGTCAAGCTCGCCCCTCCCTGGCCGCTTTCGGAATCCATCAGGGGGCGAAATGACCCCTTAAAAACAGAATGACCCCATAATTATCGACAGGGCCATCTCCTCTGGTCAACAGTCACCCTGTCTCTACTCAGTTACCTGCTCTACGCTACACTCCCAGACAGGGCATGTGTTATAGCTGGACTCTTGATTCTTAAGACAAAGACACGGCTAGAGATTGTGCGATGTATTTATTTCATATTCATTGCTGAGGTCTATCATTCTATTTTTTTATTATTTTTTTTTAATTATGTCCTGGTTGCATTATATGGGTTGTGTTGTAATTTAGACTTGCATGGGCGGCTTGCTTTGCTGCTTAGTGGTGCTGCTTGGTGGACCATGGTTAGGTAAGGTCTGCCTATATTACTCATATGATCAGATTTATGCAGATGATTTTGTTAGTCATTCTGGATAAGGGCATCTGGCCAATCAATTTAATGTTACTTATTTGCCAATTATTACATTTATCAGGGAGCTAAATGCAAGAATCATTCAATTTTAATTATTGGTTTTATTATAATTACTATTATAATAATTATTATTATTATGTCTGTGGGCACTCAGCACTGTTGTTATATTTTCATTTTCATGCGGTCATATCTGGATTTCTCTGATCTATTTCCCAGATGTAAATTCTGACATTCCCTGAATGTTATTTTTTTCCCGCAAGGAGTCTTTGAGTGACATTTCCATTCCAGTCCGGGCCGGCATATTTCAGCGGCCGTCACCGGGGTGACAGAACACATGTAGAGGGAATCGCTCTCTCTTGCCTAAAACACGTCTCCTACGCACGCAGACACTTTTACCGAGATTACATTTGCTGTTTGCAAGCATCCCCTTATCTGTCTAGAGACACCCCCCTTCCCATCCCTGGCCCCCCCACCACTAGCACCCCCACCCCCCCAACTGATGGCCAGAATCTGCTCTGCAGGAACAAGAAGCGAGTGGCGGGGAGGGAGGTGTTGAGAAATGTTAGACCAGAGCAGAGCACTGACAGCAGAGAGAGACAGAGGGTACCTAGATTACATTCTGCAGCAAATTTGTGCCGGTGGTGGAGGACGAGGTGTGTCCGAGTGTGTGTGTGTGTGTGTGTGTGTGTGAGGCCAGGGGGGCTAGGGCTAGGGCTGGGGCTGGGGGGGAGGGGGCGGTTGGTTGGGGTAGGTAGAGAGAATTGGCTCATATCTTGGCTGTCTCCAGACTGCAGTTTTTCTTTAGATGAACTGAGAGTCAGGAGGGGGTAATGGGGGGGGGGGGGGGGCGAAAGTGGGGCATAGGATATTTTAGAGAGTGACTAATCTGTCTTCAACAAGGCTCTCCTCGACCCGAGCAGGGCTTTTTATCCTTTCTGTGTCCCAAGCAATCAGTCTGGGAGGCTGGATTGTGTGCGAATAACTCCATTCTGCAAGTTTGCTGCAGAAATAGGAAAGAGACAAATAAATATTGCATACAATATATACTGGCAATGGGGCCAGATCTGCACAGACAAATGTATCCTGCTTAGGGCTTGGGGTTTACAGTTTTAAATCATTTCCCACATTTATTTGTTTTTGAAAAAGATGGAGACTGAATGCAATTATTCCATGCGTCTATAGTCTTTCTGTTTGGTTAGCATGGTGCCGTTCATTTTCTATAGGCTGCTGAAGAGGTATTCACAAATTTTCTGTGGGCTGCTAAACATGGATTCATTGATTTTCTGGTGGGGGTTAAACAGGGATTCACTCATTTTCTGGTGGGGGTTAAACAGGGATTCACTCATTTTCTGATGGGGGTTAAACAGGGATTCACTCATTTTCTGTGGGCTGCTAAACATGGATTCATTGATTTGCTGTTGGGGACTAACTAGGGATTCACTCATTTTCTGTAGGCTTATGAGTCACAAGCACCCCTTTTAACATAAGTGAGAAAGAAGTGAGCAGTATTAGATAGTGACTTTGTGTGAAAAAACATTGGTCAATTAAGTGTGTCATGACTTGATCAATACATCCCATTACGGTGCAGTCAATCCTGAGACACTTATGTTTGGACTTTACAGATTTTGGGCCAAACCAAGTATAATCACCATTTCTCCAACAGTTCTGCAACTGTGCCATAAAACAAAATGTTGGCATGCGTGTGTTGCATGCGTGCGTGCATGTGTGAGTGAGATTGTGTGTATGTGCATACATTTGTGCTTGTGTATTCCATTTATTGACAGCACATCACAATACGTATGCATGTAACATTGAAATAATTAGCAATTAAATTAATGTATGTGATCATGTCACTACCAGTCTCCCCTCTATATGCCTGTAACAGAGCCTGCTTAAGGACAACTTTGTATCTGCTGTATAGAAAACGGCAACATTGTATCAGAAATCTGCCATATGTATACATACCTTCATGATAGATATACATACATATGTGTGTATATTTACATATATATATATATATACATACACACTCACACACACATATAAAGCAATAAAAACATGTGATCATAACTACAGTATATGTTTGAAAGACATCTTTAAAAAAGAGACTGAATTGTGAGAATTGCGTGTGGTGTAATTCACTGAGTGAGGTACATTAACATTATGTACAATTCTCTGTGCTCTTCCCCTGGCCTGGATTAATGATATTATATCTCTCACAGGGAACTGATCAGAACTGACATTACAATGATAATCTCTGCTGTCTAAGGACTAATGCAGAGAGTCTTTTAGTTCATTTTAATTCATTAATTTTATGTAATACCAATGTCTTTGTAATATCAAGGTCATTTTCAAATTGTCCTGCTTTGTCTTGATATCCAAATCAGTGGGTGGGTGGGGGGGGGGGGGGGGGTGTTAGGATGGGGGGCTCAACATCCTTGTAGGTGTGGCCAGGTGTGTCTCACCTCTTGGTTACAAAACCATGTACATCAAAATGTTCAAAATGTTCAAAAAGTGCACTGTAGTATAAGCCTTAAATAAAACCTCTTCCAAATGGGTATTAGTCGTACAAGAAAGTATTCTAATTAAAGTTAGCTGAATGTCTAAAACTCCCTTGCTTTGACGAGTTCCTGACTGCTTTCAGTTCCTTTTTATTTTCTTTTGTTTCTTCTTTTTTTTTCTTTTCTTGTTCTCCTGAAAGCCCATCCAGGGACTGCAGTTATACAATTAGGGCAGGCTAGAAATGCTGTGCCACAACACGTTTCATAATTGCGAATTCCAAATGTCAACGTGCATTTGTATCTGTCCCTGTCAAATTAAATATAAATAAATGCATACTTTGAGGTACGTTATCGTTTCTCTCATGTCATCCTGAAATCTTCCACCAAACATTCTGAAGGGGAGAGAGAACAGAGTGGGGAGTTTCTGAAGAGTGCACCAAGGGATGCTGTCGCAGAGCGCCACATCGGGCTCTTTTCTCCTCCACCCTCTCCTTCCCTCTCTTTTGTCATCTGTATCAGAGCCCCTGCTGGAGAACGAGAGGAGGAGGGAGAGAGGGAGAAAGGGATGAGAACACAGTGAGAGTCATCCGCTGTGATTGCTTGACGTTGACGTAGAGTTCAGTGATTTCACAGCTGGTGGTTGGTGTCGCGTTGCGGCTTTGATCTACACATCGTCCTGAGCTGAACAAGAAGGACATTCTCTGAAGAAATTCTATTTTTTTCTTTCTTGTCACTTTTTAATGTTTTTTTGTTGTTCTTTTCAGGTATGAGTGCAACAGTATGCGACTGTGGTGAGGAAACAAGATATGATTTTTATTTTATAGCTAATTGCTGTCATTGAATGTTACTCAATGTTTATAAAAAAGATTGAAAACTGAAGCAATACAAAGCATTACAAAAAGCTTTTGAATTGTATTTTTCATCAAAAATCTCTTTTCTTCTCTCATGACCAACAGACTTCAGACACAACGAATTGTATCCATATACATGTACATGTCCCTACATATATCTACAAGCATTTCACACACACACACACACACACACACACACACACACACACACACACACACACACACACACACACACACACACACACACACACACACACACATGCACTCTCATGCACACATGCACACTCACTCATATACAGTATATTCAAATACACACATACACTCATGCACCCATAACAAGTACATGCACATGCATTCTCTTGCATATTCACACACACACACACACACACACACACACACACACACACACAATGATCAGGTATATACCACCAGTATATACTGCAAACACACACATGCAGTATAATCATATACATGCACACTCTTAAACACACACACTCTGACACACATAAGTGTGAATGTGTCATAAACCTGCGTTTAACATGCGACTGCAGAGAGTGCTGAGCACAGCTCCCTGCATCTCTCAGCCAGGCCCCAAAGAGCGGATCTTTACGCTTCCCTCTCAGCTCGGCCGCGTGCCGCCTCATTGGAGGTGAAATTCACTGCAGCTTAATACGCTGGAAACACCTGACTCTCAGAGACCTGCCTGGGCAGTCAGCAGCATGGAGCTCAGCCAGGCCCCAGGGTCCGCACACAACTGTAGGGAAGAGCCAGCCTAAATATGACAAACCAAGTCATACATATATTATATTCATCTGTATACATAAGTCCCCCCTGGGTTTGGAATCTAACTTAATCTCAGCCAAAGGGCCAGTATTCAAATGAAGGGTTTGACCAACCAGTTGTTCTCCTGAGCGCATTACAGCACACCCGCTATGTGCCATTATTAGCCGTTCCAGGCTACCAGAAATATTTGCACTCCTCCTGCACAGAATTGGGTTAAAACCGGAGCTTTAAATTCACTGAGGGGCATTAGCACTCCTGGGTGAAGCATACCTCACAGGCTGTTAGATTCTCTTGGGTGTACATCAGGAACATGGGTAACTCAGCCTTAAATAGCTCCAGCCTGGTGAAAACATAGAGGAGATGGTGGATACTGTACTTCATTACATGGGTGTGGTCAGAATGGGGTTCCTTTATGGTGTCCCTTATTGCAGTCAGCATAAGGCCTCTCAGTTATCTTTTCCTCCATTTGCACAACAAAACCAGAGCTATTTGTGAATTCCATATTCATGTTTCTGAATGTCTTCTTTTTCCCTTATCGCCAAGTCCAGTCCCTTGAACTCTGCGCAACCCCACTCCTTCCCAACACCCCTGAGCATACACAAGCAGCAAACACACGGACGCTTATTCAAATACATCACCCCTGTATTCGCTGGCTTACGCTGGAATCTATGACTGTTGGGTATTTAAAATGGCAGCCAATGGTCAGTCAGACTGACAGAAGACATTAGAAAACACACAGGAGACTGCGCTTAAAGGCAAAGAGTGTCCAAGAGAGATATAGTCCAATGAATGGATTTTGAAAAGACGCTTTATTATCGGACTGCGCGGCTAGCAGAGCGGGGAGGTTTACAGGGGCTGCCGAAAGGTAGAGGTGTCCGGCTCAGGTCCGATCGGTCTCTGCGACAGTTTTTCGCCAGGGACAGCTGGATCAATTGTGCGGTGCTCGGCTCACTAGCCTCCCTTCACTGTGAGAACCCTGACTGCCTGGGGAGTTCCGTTGCTGGCTCGTGCGCATTCTATTGATACGTGTCATGGATAAATTCTATGGGTGCTGTCAGAAGAAAATGCCCATACACAACAGAGTAAAAAAACATTGCAGCTCAAATGGTAAATACACCACGGTACAACCTAATCTGAAAATAAAGTGTAGAACACTCCATGTATGTATGTGTGTATGTATGTATGTATGCATGTATTGTGTGTGTGTTTATGCATGTATTTGTACAAAGAAAGAAATAGATATGGGGGGAGGGGAGAACAAGACTAAAACAAAAGGGTTGATTGTGAGCGTGTGAACTGTTAGTGACAATCCCAAGGGCATGCTAATGGGACTCATGTACACGCTCAGGAAGTGTTCGTCCTTGTAGAACAAATGGCATCATTTAACCTACATCTCTGCCGCTGCTGCTTTTTTGTCGCTGCTCTTGTTGTTGTTGATGTTGTTGTTGTTGATGATGTTGCTGTTGTTGTTGTTGTTGTTTTAATTCTGGTTATTAGTGGCCCCCGGTGAGTAATGGATCTTCATGAGGGAGCGAGAGGGAATGCAAATATCTGCTAAAAACTCAGAGTAACTCAGGGCTGTAATGAGGGCACTGAACTCGAGGGCTGTAACGTCAGCCTTGTCAATATCAGTCACTCATGAACGGCTGTTTCTCAGAGCTGGGATTTGAGAAGAGGATAGTTTTTTTTTTCTTTCTTTTTTCCCATTGGGTCTCCTTGACACTCCTTACGGAAAACAGTAATTACGACTCCCTGTCTTGTCATGGCAGAGCAGTGGCGAAAGAAAAACACTGTGAAACAAACCCCTCTCCCTTTCCCCTCTTCTGACTTAATTTGATGTTTATTCACACGTTCCTGCATGTATTTACATGGCAGAATGACCCCTGGCTGTTATGCTGGAATTACCCCCTTCACTCAGCTAATCTCCATTTCAGCCCCCTGCAGAGGCAATAGTATGAGAATCCACCAACTCTGATCACAAGTAATGAGTGTACTCTAGACTCACAAAAGCTGCTTGAATCTTTAGACAGGTCACCCTCCATAAATAATTAACAGGAAAAACATCATGTTGAATAATCTACACTCAGCTCATAGCGGTTATATACGTGTGTGTGTGTGTGTGTGTGTGTGTGTGTGTGTGTGTGTGTGTGTGTGTGTGTGTGTGTGTGTGTGTGTGTGTGTGTGTGTGTGTGTGTGTGTGTGTGTGTGTGTGTGTGTGTGTGTGTGTGTGTGTGTGTGTGTGTGTGTGTGTGTGTGTGTGTGTGTCTGTGTGTGTGTGTGTGTGTGTGTGTGTGTGTGCGTGTGTGTGTGTGTGTGTATGTGTACATGTAACATCCTCAGATTGTCAGGCATCACCATGATAGTACAAGAAGGATGAGGCCCTTTTTTTCAGTCCCTTTCTTTAACCAGATACCATGCGCCATTGGTATATTTGATTGGTGTATAATTGAAATTACCAGCTCTGCCAGTGAAAAGACTGTTTTCACATTTTTTGCAAGCATGGACAGAGTTAAAGTGATGCTACTTATGAAATGTATGAAGCATGGACAGAGTTCAAGTGATGCTACTTATGAAATGTATGAAGCATGGACAGAGTTAAAGTGATGCTACTTATGAAATGTATGAAGCATGGACAGAGTTAAAGTGATGCTACTTATGAAATGTATGAAGCATGGACAGAGTTAAAGTGATGCTACTTATGAAATGTATGAAGCATGGACAGAGTTAAAGTGATGCTACTTATGAAATGTATGAAGCATGGACAGAGTTCAAGTATTTACAAGTATACATTTGACCCAGGTCTGAAATGTACATATTTACTGAGGCCAGACCCAGAGTGAATACAACAGCAAAGAGGATCATGGGAAATTAGCATACATGCTCCATCTTATGCCCAGTGCCTCTGCGGCCAGCTGTGTATCCCTTTTGTTTGCTAAACTGTTGCTATGAAGCTAACAAGTTGAACCAGAATGAAAACATCACATAATCCCATGGAGACAGTCTCAGGAATGGCAACTAAGCTGCTGTTCACATATTTTATGTTTTTTTTATTTTTTTGTTAATTTGAGTTAATCATAATTAATGATGATAACGGTGGATGACCTTTCAGCTCAGCACCAAATGCTGTCTCATAGACTGCAATGCAGGAGCATAGACGGTAGATTCTCACAGATTTTCAATTTTAGTTTTCAAGTAATTAGGGCCTAATTATAGCAGCGATTTCAATAAGAATGTTAAAACAATGCGGAGGAAAAACACGAAGGGGACTACACACAAACACACACGCATATGCACTCACATGCACATACAAAAAAAGTACATACAAATACACTCAGACACACATATGCACACACAGACATACACACACTCACACACATATAAAAACACACGCAAACATACATACAAATATAGGGACTACACACAAACACACAGAAAGACACATATGTACTTAAACACACATACAAGAAACGCACATACAAACATACATACACACATACAGAAAACACAAACACATATAGAGCACACACACACAGGCGTGCACACACACACCATTCCTGTGGATTATTATTGACATACAATGACTACGCAGTTCTCTCATTAGGGATAAAGCAGCCTTATCTTCTCAGACTAATTAGTCCCGTAATGTTTGAAAAGGTAGAGGCCAGTGTGAAGCCACGGTCCTGGATCAAACCTGCCGCAGAATTAAATTAGCCTTCTTTGCAGAGGCACGCGTCCACAATCTTCAGATGAGATCTGGGGTGGTGCAAGATAAAACACAGACGCTTATCGGGAGTGCTTTCAAATTAATTGAGTTCCATACAACAACCCTTTTGGCAAGGGAGAAAATTAGTGAGGGAGCAGTGTGTGTGTGTATGTGTGTGTGTGTCTCCTGTTAATTAGAAAGTTCACTCATTTTAATTTGCCCGATAATTAAGGTTGGGTATAATTGGAATTTTTTTTTTTTTTAAATCCGTTCATCAAGTTTTTTGAACGTCAATTTATCAATCATTAATGGTTCCATGTGACATGAAGCCAGACCGTACCGCTGGCGTTGATCTATAGGGTCATTCACCACCGTCGCTCCACCGGGGGGTGGGGTTGCTGCGGATTAGTCACATTGTGGGGGGGTAGCTTTGTGGCACCGGAGAGTTGTATGGCCAAGGCCTGTAAGGAGATCCATCCCCTGCTTCTGATGCAGATGGATCTCTGTTCAAATCTTACATGTTTCATCCCCACATTCTCAAATATCTAAACATCTAGGTTTGTTATTTAGTAATACTGCAAAATATTCAGACAACTTCTTAATCCCTTATAACACCTGATAAACTAATAAGCCTGTATTCATCAATAAACAGGAAAAAAAAGAAAAGAATCGCCTGAAAGAAAACAGGTCCCCAACTGCTATCACAGGTGTTCGGCAGCTATTAGGATGATAGTGTCTCTAAAGTTGGCAAAAAAACCCCACAGCAGGTTTGGATTTGAGGATCTGTGGAGGTGTGGGTGGGGTCCAATGGGGGGGGGGGGGGCAACTCTGATGCTGGGGGGCTGGTAAGTATGTCATTTTTTGTTTGTTTGTTTGTTTTTACAGATTACCCTGGCTCAATTAATTAACTAGCATTGTGACCATTACCCAGGCTCAGTCCTCAACATGGCTGATCTCCTTCTCCATGGAGACTTCCAGTTATCCCATTTTCTTCTGTTTCCTCCCACAGTACAAAGACATGCAGGTAAGTATTACAATTGTCAAATTGCTCATAGATGAGAGAGAGAGAGAGAAAGAAAGAGAGAGAGAGAGTGTGTGTGTGTGTGTGTGTGCGTGTGTGTGTGTGTGTGTTAGTACATGTTTTTCAGTGTGGCCCTGCAATGGACAGGTGGCCTTCCCATGGCTGTCTCCCTGTCTTTACCCCAGTGTATGCTGGGATAGGCTCCGGCCCACTGTGACCCCAGAACTGGGTGAAGTGAGTGTAGATAATGGAATCACGGATATTTTTCACACTTTAATTGTTATTTTTTGTTTAGACTGCGCTCCTGCTTTGCCAGCCCAGTTAAACAGACAGTTAAAGTCTTCATGGGAGAAAGGAAGGCACTACATCTTAATTGCGCTGCAATAAAGACAAATTATGAAACAAGCAAGACACACGTTTTGCTTTTTTTCCCAACATTATTAGACTAGAATGGGAGCAAGGGGAGCTGTTCTTTTTTCAGTAATGGCTGCCCCCATCCAAATCACTGGCTTCCTACAGCTCTTCGTTAATCTTCATTCTTCCTTCTGCGCTGTGACGGTATATGATTCTGGGGCAAAATAAGGAAAGAAAAGAAAAACAAAACAAAATGGCCTGTATTTGGCTGTCTTCAGCCACCACGCTCTCAAGGAAAAAAATATAAATCCATGGCAATATGCCTTATTGGGCACTCCAAGCCAGCAGTGGAAATGAAACCTCTTGGAAGATTTTTTTAAAAAAACAGCACAGGCCTAACTTGAATCCCAAAGGGGGGAGGTGGCCCCAGCAGCTGTTTAAATCAACTCTGCCAGAAAACTAATCACAGAAATTAATCAACGCAATCCCTCACAAAGCACTCAAACCCCACCCCTACAAAAACCCTCCCCCTAGCAACATCCCCCTCCCCCTGGCAACAGGCCCCTCCCCTTCCCTCCCCTGTGATCTGAACCATTCGACTCCAGAACAGCCGTACACATCCGCTTTTATTTTATTCCTTTTCTTCGATCCCCTTGTGGCACAGCCAGGGTGACTGATGTTACGATCACTAGTCAGGGCAGCATGCCGCCGTGTACCCAAGGGACAATGCGGCTACATCATTAGCCGATTGTTTAAAAAAAAAAAAAAGAAACTGCAGGATAAATGAGCCAATAAGGCATAAGCAAACTATTTTTAAAGAATGAGTAAATACACATTATATTCTGTCCTGCAGAGCATTGTGAGGCACAGGCGGGCCATTTATGACAAAAGAGGGAAATTAAGGAAAAGGGTGGTGGGGGTGGGGGTGGGGGGTGTTTGGAGTTTTGCCTCGTTTCAGCAAAATGCACCTCAAAACAAAATGGCTTACTGAGAGGAGTAGTCTCAGAACCGGGTGCCGGGAGATCTCAAGGCGATCTCAATTTATTGTCACCAGGGACGCAGATGGCGGGGGGGACATGCCCACCCCTGTTTCATAGGAATCATGATCCGTCCCCCCCCCCCTACTTTTGAGAAACAAATATATTAATTGTATAAGCTTAAATGTTGAGACCTTTTGCTCACAGTTTGGTTCCCCCCCCACTTCAAAAACCTCTCCTGTGCCACTGATTGTCACTTTCAATCAGAGATTTCTGGTGGGATTCTCAGACGGCGGACTGTAGAAGGTCTGGTGTGCGTGGCATGCGTCTTGTCTTCCAGTTCAGCCCAATGGTACACTGGGAATCAAAGTTTGTGTCCAAACTGCCTGTCTGAATCGTCGTTACCGCCTCAGACTTGACAAACACGGTTAGAAAATGTTTCCTACGTTCCAGAAACGGGCACATTTATTGTTATGAACTTCATTGTAGATGTTCATGAGAAGCCAGAAGTACCTCAGCAGGGTGTTTAGTACAACTCCTGAGTTGCTGCTTATTGCTTTTGCTCGACTTACAGTATCACGTAATGCTCATTCTGTCGACGAAATTAGTAACAAACTCATCAAAGGGGACACATCAAAATTTTGTCGTATTGCCCTTCCCTATTTAGTTTGATATAAAAAGAAAATAAAAATACAATCTCAGACAAAGGACTGCAAAGTTAGAGAGTGTCTACCCGCTCATCATTAGCACTCACCTCTCGGTGACAGCCTTCGCACAGCATGCTTTCACTCCCAACCGAGAGAAAGAGCAGGCCCTGCTAGCACGACTCCGCAGGCTGCAGAAAACCCAAGGGAGAAAAAAGCACAGCTTGTGACAGTCCTTTAGTTTTGACAAGAATCCTTCCAGAACAGTTTTCAGAGTTAAAACGGGGGAGGCTTGGTATGCTCCCATAATTTTTGACAAGGAAACAGCAACGGTAATCTGAAGAGACATTGAAAACTGCAGCATCTTGAAATCTATGCAGCAGTGAGAGGCTTAACTTAAAAGCATTAGCTAGCTAGCTAGCTAGCTAGGCGTTTGGACTAATTAGCTACTGACTTAGCGTTTTATGTGTTGAAACACATAAAACTGAACACATAAAAGAGGGAAAATAATCCAGGCATATAATGTGAGCTACCTACCTAGCTAGTTGACAGGACTGATTAGCAATTAACTTGTTTGTTGAAAGGAATCATGCTAGTTAGCCAGTTAGCCTGCTGGCTTACTTCTAAACCGAACTGTATTTCTGAATGGATGTCAGATTAAAGTGTTTGACTATGGTTAATTTGAGAAATAGTGTCGGCCTATATTAAAGAAAACTACACTCCTACACACTGAATGCCCTGATAAACTGTTACAGATTACTGTAATTTTAATAATTTTGAGACATGTTAACCAGGATGGTATACAGGCCAAGGAGGAGAGTCACACTGTCAACACCTACATCAGTGTGTTATGAGGCAATTGGCATGGCCTCAGAAGGCCATCACAACATGGTTTTCATTACAGATTTCAGAAGTGGGTGAGATGAAAGATCAGGAGAAACCGTGAGCTTTCCTGTCTTGTCGGATGAGGCTCGTCAGTGCTGCGTTCAAAGGCATGCAAATTAAGAGATGTGAAGACGGTCGCTCGCCGACGGAAAACGAGGATGCGCGTTACACGCTGTCACACAGTTCACCCTTGCACAGGGTGACTTAAGAGTGCTTACATCTTGTATGTTCTGGGTCTAGGTTTCAGAGCAATGTTGCAGTACAGAGAAAGTGGTTAAGATATCAAAATCAAAGCTCAACAATGGGAATCTTCACTTACAGGCTAAAGGATTAAATGGTTCAATTAGGAATTGGAAGATGGTTGACTATTTTTGGAATTATCCATGAAGTACATTTTACACATTAATATGAATAAAGAACTATTTTTATAAAAAGAAAAAAAAAAAGCATTCATCTCAATGTGCAAATCTATGTAAATCATTTCAGGATACAGTCATTTAAGAAACACTGTAGAGGCTGAAGATAATCTGTCATCAACCTCATTTTCCTTCCTGCTCTTGCTCAGTACGTTTTGTTATTTGTGACTTTTATTTATCATGTTATCGTTTGCTCTCCCACTTCCAAAAATAAAACGGCACAGGAGTGCCATATTGGCAGAAAAGCCGTGCCGTTGTGTACCTTTTCTTATTCAATTACCATCTGACCTGGAGATCACACCTGACCTGTTTACCCATGCCACATAGCTGTCAGGGCTTTGGAGCTCAATAAGCCTGCTCTTGTTTGGCAGTAACATTGTGCTGAAATACAATTTACACTTGGTGTTGTCTTTGGTTTGAAATACAGCTTCGCTTGGCAAAGTCATGTGCTGGGAAAATGTGGTGTCCTCCAAACCAAAATTTGGCAAAGGAACGTTACGCGTTCGGGACAATAACTTTTAACAACCGTTGTGTTTTGTCTCAGCTGAGTTGACAACTTTCATATGCAGACAAGTTTAAGCAAGTCAGGACTATTAGCTCATTGTGGATCACCTATTAGGGGGTACTTAAAACCTACTTCTCCCATCCCCAGTGAAAATGTGGTTTATTTTATGGAAGTCTCATGTACCAGTGTACCAGTAACTCTGTTACTTGGAGGTGGGGCATGGCCACGGTATGTGACATGAAATGTAAGTATTCAGCATGTTATGTTAAGCATAAGTTATGTTACCAGTTCATTCATGAACAACAATCATGAATGAACAATCAAGGTTTTTGCTAACACACCATTGTAGCAGAAATACATTTTGAAACATGAATTCATCAAAATGGAGTAGCCGTGCCTATTATCTTTGTAAACTGCTATTTAATTTTTTTTTTTCAAATGTTTACTTCCGTGACGGAAATTCTGGGTAAATGAAAGAGGAAGCTGGAGCTCAGACTGTGAGCAAACACACACGCGTTATAATTACTCTGCCAGCCTCACTCTGGTTTTTAATCTGCACTCACATCTCTTGGAAACCCATCCAAATAAAAGGAGGGTGACCTCCAGTCATAAGTTAATTAAAAATGCTCTCCCTCCATTCTTCTCCAAACTGCAATAAATGTCCGTTGTGGAAAAAAAAAAAGAATAAAAACACTTGTACTATCTCAGAAAACCTCCAAGCAAGTCTAATCCATTTTCAGCATGACAAGGTGGTACAAAAGTTTTTTTTGTTTGTTTCTAATTTTATAATGAAGGTTTTTTTTTTATGTGCAAGCGTTTCATTTCTGTATGAGACAATCAGGCGGGTACCTAAGACCAGAGGAAATGATGGTTGTTTGAAACTTAATTAGACCGATAAAATATTCATACATATTAACTGCTACTCTGCTAACATATTGTTAAATTCTTGCTAAAAGTATGCTGGTGACCAGCAGAAAGCAATATTTCTCAGTACTTTAACTTCTCCTGTCATCACATTACAGTATTTCTGAAAAGCTAATCACAGAACGGTGAACTGGAGAGAATGCCTGGCCATTGTAGCTTAGCTTGGAAGAGTTGACCAGGCCTCAGGAAAATATATTAAGCATTTTGAGTCTTAAGATGCTGGCACAATGGAAAAACTAAAACACCTCATCGTTTTAGATCCTTGAAAATGTTAATGAAGAAAAGATGTTATTAATCAAACCCTCCAGTCACATAAATGAACAACAGGCCAGGTGTGATTCAAAGTATTTCGGGGGGAGTTGGAGATGGGGGCGAGGGTGATTCTTGCATCTGGTCCCATTGTGACCCATTTAAACCAGTTTTTCCGATGCAGTTAAGCATAGCACATCCTGTTTCATCCTCTGTTTTCATCTCTTTCATCATTCCTTAAACTGTAAGGCCAGGTCTCCCTTGAAAAAGACATTTTTTTTTTGCCTTTTTTACCTCAAGGAACTTATAGGTGAAATAAAGGTGAAATAAATATATAAAACCATGTATGTCAAAAGTCACTTTGCAGAGGACCATGGACCAGTGAATACAGACAAACATAAAACCGGAGTTTCAGAACAAAATGGGTGATTCAGCAAGTGATACAAAGGGAGATTCAGACCAGAAGAAAACTGACGTCACGGCTAGACACTCCGGTCTCCGGTAATTCATTTAAAGACCGCTTCAAGGACAAAACCTTAATGACAGCAGCAACACCCACCAAGGCACAGGAATCTCAATCTGCTGTGGCACAGGGTATTTTCTCCAGGTGTCTGTGGTACCCTTTCACATTTTGGCCCTGCGAAGGGGGTGCATAGACATGTTAGCCAATCACAGACTTCAATTAATGTCCTAATCGTTGAAAAACAAACAAACAAAAACTAACCCAAGACAATGCTAATTTCCGGTACCATGCCTTACAAATTTCAGTCATAACTCCACCTGCCAGGGTTGACACACACACACACACACACACAACATTTTTGGGGGAAGTACACAGAGCAAAATAATTTTTAAAAAATAAAAAAAAACAGTGGGCATTTGCCATCTCAAACTGAATGGGATTGATCCCTGAATGATTGTTTTGGTTGAGCTCTTATCTTACCTCTGTTAAGGTAGTCTGCATCCCACTCTGATAATGTTTTTTTTATTTTTAAAAATCAGGATATAGTTTTCAAGGCTGTTTTCTGCAGTGGGCCTCTTCCTCCCTCCCTCCCTCCCTCCCTTGCTACACCTCATTCTCCCTGTATTTACCCTCTTTTCTCTCTCTTTTCATATGAATAAAAAATGTTTTTTTTTCTGTTCTGTTCTTCAAGGCTGCTGTTGTAGAGGGGGTTTGTGTGAGAGACGCAGTATAGCTGGGCCCGCAGGCCTCTCTCTCGTTTTATCTCTCCTCGGAGAGAGTATATATTTCTAACCCACTGCAGCTTTCTAATGTTCAGCAGTTTCCATTGTCATGTTCTAATAGAGACGTCAAACACTATGGGCCTGTTCCCACTCCTGAGAGAGGTTTTAACAAGGCCCTTAAAACATGATTGGGTGATAAACATATCTGCGTGTGTGTGTGTGTGTGTGTGTGTGTGTGTGGGTGTGTATGGGTGTGGGGTTGGGGGGGCATTGGGGGTTAGGGGTTGGTTCTGTTTGTCTGTAACAGTATGTATGTATGCATGTATGTATGTGTGCAAGTGTACCAACATATATTTATGTGTGTGTGTGTGTGTGTGTGTATGTGTGTGTGTTTGCATCAATATGCACATTGCTCACAAATGCTTGTGGGTGTTTGTAGTACTCATGTGCTACAAAATGTCAATACATGCAGACTCAGCTCTGTAGCGGTGACCCCAGGGAGAGAGGGGGGTGTAAGTGCATTGTTCTAATTGAGCTGAAGACACAGAGTATGTAGCAGCATTGATCAGCACTATCAGTGTAACAAGGCCCTTGGAGGTTATCTAAGTTCCCTTAATCCATTTCGTTTAAAGTATTTTTCCCCCCACATCAATTTTCCTTGGGGCGGGGTGTGAGGACAGCTCTCACTATCAGTGATTATGTTTGTAATTACACTCATAAAAGGTTAGAGCATGCAACTATTGCTGTCATTTATTTTCTTACTAGCCCTCAACCACTCAAACACAATTTCTGTTTACTAACGCAATTACTCATGACAGCATTGATAATTAGTTGGCCTTATATATCATTGGATTCATATTGGATGTTCATTGTCCTTAAAGGATCTGAAAGCACTTTACAGTGTCAGGGGGAAACTTGTCTCAATTGTATTTTTTCCCTTTTTTGCAGAGTAACTTCTGTCCTTCAAGCTGAAATATAATTTTCAGTCTTTAGCGCAGATGCTAAATCACCTACACTTTCTTTATTTGAAAGGGGTTTAACATGAGAAAAGTTGGTAACACGTTACATCAAGTTACACTTACACCTGTGCATTTCTGGCATAACTGCTTTGGTAACAAGATGTTATTACTCATCTATTGAAATGTAATAAACATGAACAATAATAATCTTGTCTTATTATCAGTAATAATCTGGTGTTATCAAATTAGTACAAAATTACTACAGAAGTACAGGTTTAACTTAATGAAAAGTGTTATTGAAGAGGTTATTATTGTACTCCTCTTGACTGCAGCAGTTTAAATGTCTGCGCATTCTTATGAACAGCCAGTCTAATGACTATTATGATGACTTTTTCCTCATGGTTTTTAAACAGTGACTTGATTTATGAGGCTAGTTCTTATTGAAAATTCACCTGTGTTTTCTGTTAACGCCTGTGCCATTGGGTGTTCTATGTACAGTATAAAAAATGAGAGGGGGGCGTGGGGGGGGGGGGGTCTTTTGGTTGGGTCTGGAATTTCAGAACTTCACCACTGTGCAGGATTAAACTGTCAGCCTGCAAAATGACAGGCTGCCAATGTGGACATGGATGTTGCGGTCTGGTTGATGCTCATGCTCCGGTTTCTAATGCAGAAAGAAGAGCAGAAAATGGCGCTGAATCCGAGTACTTTCAGTATCGTCACTATTGACTCATTGTATTCATTTGGTGTGTTCCAGTGGACTCGAAAGGCCTCAAAAAACCAAGAGTAAAATATAGACAGACCAACTGATCGATTAGCCCTGCCATTTGAACCTGCTCAGGCATTAAATCAAAGATCCCTGCTCTTCTCTGCACCAGCTATCAAGATGTATTGCAAAATAACCTAAAATATTTGGGCCCTGTCTCCCTCTCCAATATTTTTTTCCTATCTTGGGAGCATTTTCCTATTTGGCCAAGATATTAAAACCAGGCTGCTGTCAGTGTTTCATCTCTAAATAAATAAATAAATGAGTATCTTGCTCCAGATGAATTCTCTCACCCTCTCTGGCGGTCGGTGGGGTTTGCTGGAGCACACTGAATATCTGGGGTGAAAGATGACCAAACAGAGCGGGGTGAATTTGCAGCTGGGCCCACTGCATTAAGGTTTTAATCATGTGTCCTCTGCTGCTGATCAGATCCTGGGCATTTGTCCTGCTCCCTGGCAGGCTGGGAAGCTGTTTTAGGGGTCAGGGGATAGAGTGTGGAGCCAGCTCAAACTTTTACTAACTAGACCACTGCTCCTCCCTGACCTCTGCTCCTCACTGACCACTGCTCCACACTGCTGCTCTGACCACTGCTTCACACTGACCACTGCTCCACACTGCTGCTCTGACCACTGCTTCCATACTGCTACTCTGACCACTGCTCCACACTGCTGCTCTGACCACTGCTCCTCACTGACCACTGCTCCACACTGCTGCCCTGACCACTGCTCCTCACTGACCACTGCTCCACACTGCTGCCCTGACCACTGCTCCTCACTGACCACTGCTCCACACTGCTGCTCTGACCACTGCTTCACACTGACCACTGCTCCACACTGCTGCTCTGACCACTGCTTCACACTGACCACTGCTCTACACTGCTGCTCTGACCACTGCTCCACACTGCTACCCTGACCACTGCTCCACACTGCTGCTCTGACCACTGCTCCTCACTGACCACTGCTCCACACTGCTGCTCTGACCACTGCTCCACTGACTCACTGCTCCACACTGCTGCTGCCCTGACCACTGCTCCACACTGCTGCCACTGACCACTGCTCACTGACCACTGCTCCCCACTGCTGCTCTGACCACTGCTCCACACTCACTGACCACTGCTCCACACTGCTGCCCTGACCACTGCTCCACACTGACCACTGCTCCACACTGCTGCCCTGACCACTGCTCCTCACTGACCACTGCTCCACACTGACCACTGCTCCACACTGACCACTGCTGCTCACTGACCACTGCTCCACACTGACCACTGCTCCACACTGATCACTGCTCCTCACTGACCACTGCTCCACACTGACCACTGCTCCACACTGACCACTGCTCCTCACTGACCACTGCTCCACACTGACCACTGCTCCACACTGATCACTGCTCCTCCCTGACCACTGCTCCTCACTGACCACTGCTCCACACTGCTGTTTGGACCGCTGCTCAACACTGACCGCTGCTCCACAGTGCTGCTCTGACCACTACTCCATCCTGCTGCTCTGACCACTGCTCCACACTGACCACTGCTCCACACTGCTGTTCTGACCACTGCTCCACTCGGACCACCGCTCCACACTGCTGCTCTGACCACTGCTCCACACTGACCGCTGCTCCACACTGCTGCTCTGACCGCTGCTCCACGCTGCTATTCTCAGCCCAATGCTGCGCTTCTAACAGCATAGTTTCTGTCCTGTGTGACACATTTTACACAGTCCTAGTTAAGGGGAAATAAGGGAAGACAGGCCCAGTCAGCTGATGGATTGGAGTAGATCGTGTTTTAGCAGCTCTCTCTTTAATGAGGTCCCAGGGAGGTGTTTATCACATCCTAATTTCCAATCCATACAGCTTTATCTGCATCTCGCAGTCTCGAGATGGATTGAATCATTAGTGGAGGAAGAAAATTATGAAAATAAAACAATGTTTGTCTGATGCCCGCGTGGATGTTATTTTACCTCTGGGAAAAAATATACAGCCTCAACATTCTACATCACAAGCTGATGCAAAGATTCTAAACTGTTCACCATGGTGACCAGGGGGAGGAGTCAAAATATTAACCTGTCATTCACCAGCTCATGCTCATGTGTAAATGTCATAATGCTGTGTGTTGCTGGATCAGGAGAGTCAGATTGAGACTCAGTGTCTCTTTTACAACAGCAACATGGCCCAGATTCAGACATTACAACATTAAAACATACAGGAACATGTCATCCTGAGTCGATCCAGCCAACGTGCACACCCCTCCTGCACAGTTGGGTTATAACCCAATGCTGCCCAACAACAAAACAACAGAACAGACTGCCCATCACTTTTGTCTGTTTTGTAAAATTACAATCAATGGAAATTTGTCAACAACTCTTTTAGATGATTAAAATGACTGTCACTATGCCAAAATGTTGCATGGTCAATACTCAATATTGTGTCGAGTCACACCCCCACGTACCGCCGATAAAATGGTATTCCAAACAAACGGCCAGCTTCAGAAAGTACTCTGAGTGATCTGTCAGTCACCTTTGCTTGTGTCTGAGCTTTGCTGTCAAACACCATGTTTCCTCTGACATTGAAAATATGGCCAGCATTGTTTAGAGGCTTTTGTTGGACATTCAGGACTTGGATAAGTGTTAAATATTTCAGCATTCTGTTAGCCGGGGCTAAGTTTACAAGCCAGACAAGGTCAGAAAAAGTGCACACACGAAATTTAGAAATAAAAATCACCCTAACTGAAAAAGTTTCTTTTTTTTCTGCACCTCCAACCTTTTTCATACACTCCAATGGAATTTACAAGAATGTAAATTGCAATATTATATGGGACAAACTTGATTGAGACCCTCAAAGGCTAACTTATTCTGCACCAGCAATTCACATCAGACTCTAATAATGGATACACAGTGAAACCACAAAAGGGCTCCTCAATTATTATAAGACTTACATAAAAATATTATTTATATATCCACATAAACATTGAAGCAGAAAACATTTCTGCCTCTCTATTTTTTTTTTTTTTTTTTTTCATTCTGCAAAATTTGGCCAGCTCAGTTTGGTCATTTCTCTTTCAAAAGTATGTCTATGGGAGGACAGGGTGTGTGTTCAATTTACTGAGGTGATTAGTCCCAGTGATGATATTTTGATATTTTGGGGCAGGGAGGGGCAAGATGGGAAAGGGGTGGGGGGTGTAGTGGAGAAATGGTGAGGTGGGGGAGGGGGAGGGAAGGGGTGAAGATTAAAATGGCCCTTTTTGTCCCTGAAGTTGTAGGTGTGCTGACAAGGCAAAGCTGCTACATTATTTATGATATTTCTCGGGTCATATTTCACCCCCCCCCCCCCCCCCCCCCCCCCCGCACTCTGCCAGCCATCTGGTATTTCAGGGGCTGGGCCAGAGAGGGTCAGGGAAGCCCCTGGACAGGGAGTTCCAGTCAGGGGTACACAGGTTAGCCAGGATTTGATAGCCATAATGCGGCCGTGACTCTCAGACATTCAACCCACCCCCTGCCTCTCCCCCTGTTTCCTGCAGGGGCACAACACACTCAGATGTTTGTTTTCACCCAGGACCCGATGACTGATTTAGACCCACTGAACGGCGACGAGGCTTGTTAGCCGGGCAATCGACCACTCTAATTGATCAATCAAAGGGCCGGGCAGCAGTGAAAAACAGCTCCTGTGCCGCGCGCCTCCAGGACAGGGGTTGAGAATCCCTGCCATAACTCAAGTTTGCCCCCCTAAGGCCCTGGACATTTACAGGTAAGCCTCAGTCCACTCCTCAGGTCAGGACAGGCACTCAATTCCCCCCCCAATGAAAAACATCACCACCCTAACAACCGGTCAGACACAGTCCCTGACACTCCAGCGCTCCCCACACAAAAGGCGGATTAGCTCTGCCATTGGCCCTGCTTGCTGCGGGGGTTTAAGTGCTCTCCCGGGGGGCGTTTGTTAGGTATGGAGCCTAAGGATGAAGCAGTGTTATTGCTGCAGGCTACTGAGGCGATTGATTATCTCTGCCAAGGAAGATGGAGGGATGTGAGCGAGCTCTCGGTGCGTTAGCTTCTGGTGCTGAGGACCGGAGTTTTTTCCCACCACTGCTGTCATAACTGCTGATGCTGTTAACTACACAGCCTCCTACCTCACAGTGTCCCGCCCATCCTCAACCATTACTACTTATACAGTTAACTTTGGAGCATCCTGTGTCACAGTATCCCACACATCCCCTATCATTACCAGTGCTGCCCTTAACTACACAGCCTCCTGCTTCACAGTGTCCCCCTCACCGACCATCACCCCTGATACAGTTAACTTTGGAGCATCCTGCATCATAGTATCCCGCTCAACCCCCACCATCACCACTGATAACAATAACTACAGGGCCTCACGCACCACAGTATCCCACTCACCTTCTACCCCCACTGCTCATGAAGTGAACTACAAAGCATCCTGCTTCACAGTATCCCAATTTCCCTCTACTACCGTCATGTATACCATTATGAATAATATTCTCCAATCACATCAATGAAGGAAAAACCTGTGGACACTGCAGTCCTCCAGAACTGGAAATTGTACTGACCATCAGCACTGATACTGTTAGCTAAGGCGCATTCTGCAGCACAGCACCCCACTCATCTGGCCCTGAGGCAGGGCTCTCTTTTACGGCAGGGGTGTTTCTGGTACTGTTTGACCCTAACCTACCTATACCTGCAGTCTGAACACTGCTCAAGCCTCATGCTGATTTCTGTTAATCACTTTGTGACCTCACAATTCCCTCCTGAAAGGGCAGAAAAACACATATAAACAGTGTGTTTATCCAAGCACCAAGGTTCTCCCAAAAATAACACAGGGAGCAAATATATAATTGTGGGCAAACAGTTGGACAGGGATCCCAGAATTCTTCCCCCTTCCACTGTGCTCGCTAATGAGACATTGTTTTTATGGAGCACAAACTTTAACAGAGGCAGAAAGGGTGAGAGAGAGATATAACAAGTTAGACTGCCATGAAGACAAAATGATCAATTAGATAGCGAGAGGAGACAGAGAGAGAGAATGACAGAAAGAAAGAGAGAGTTATATTTAGATAATTAGTAGAGACAATTCTTACACTTTCAAGTTTCTTTTAATTTCGCCAGTGTGGGTTGTTGAATTGTGAAGTTCTGTTACTCGAATGCACTTGATATAAATACAAATTATTTTTTTTTTTTCTGGCCAGTGAAACAAAGTGAAAGTGAAAGATTGAGAGAGAATGGAAGAGGGAGCGAGAGAAAAAGGCAGTGAGTTAAAGACCCATGCCAGCCCGGAGATTGGCAAAGCCTCCTTCGGCTGAGCGCTAAGCTGTTTTCTGCTTGTTAGATGGGCTTAGTGATCACAGGCAGGCCTCTGCGCTGTGCTACTGTTATGGACTGGGGTGGAGGGGGGAGGATTGATGTCTATCTCAGTGAGCCACAGCTGCTTGGATATAGTACAGGCACCTCTATCCATCTCAGGTTCTTCCTCCCCAGACAGCCAAGTCTCGTTAGTCGGGCTGGGCTGCTTCCCCCTCCCCGCCTTCCTGACTCCTCCTTGTGTGTTTTTTTTTTCTTTCTTTTTGTACAACTTTCTCCTTTAGTCTGCCAATTTGGAAACTCCCAGTCGTTGTTCTGAGGCTGTGCTCATCAGCGAAACCTCTGCTATCAGTCTGGTGGGGTGGAGGCGAAGCATGAGAGGAGAGGCGCTCTCTTTGCAGCTCGATATCAGCTGCTGCTCTGTCTCACACCAGAGCCCATGAGTTGGAAAGGGTCTCATGGGCAGGTTTTGAGTTTATATAAACTGTGGGTTCCTGGCTGACCAGCAGGGGGTGCTGGTGAGCACAGAGACAGGATCCAGACCATGGGACCCATCCATCTACTGGAACAGTAGCTTAACAAGATGCAGACCGTGGGGCCCATCCACGCACTGGAACAGTGCCTTAACAGAATGTAGACGGTGGAGCCAATCTAACTACTGGGACAGTAGCTTAACAGGATGCAGACTGTGGGGCCCATCTATACACTGGAACAGGGCCTTAACAGGATGCAGACTGTGGGGCCCATCCACACACTGGAACAGTGCCTTAACAGGATGTAGACTGTGGGACCCATCCACGCAATGGAGCAGTGCCTTAACAGAATGTTGATGGTGGAGCCAATCTAACTACTGGGACAGTAGCTTAACAGGATGTAGGCCATGGGGCCTATCCACTGGAACAACCCCCTAACAGGATGAGCCACCCAGCCACCCTGACCCACCCCTTAGATTACAACCCAACAAACCTCTGGTGTCATAACATGTAGGTGGTGCCACAGGTGCTCAGGTATTTGCCAGGATTCTGATCCCCTCAGGTATGAGTGAGGTGGGAGTGTGTCAGGCCGCTGCTTGTTGAGAGAGACAGATCCATCTCCCCATCGATTTTTTCCCTCTGTACACAACGATTACCATTTCGCTCTGTGTGTCGGTACTCGAGTGTCTCTCACTGCTGAGCTGTAAACTGAGCTACTCCTGGAGATCGGATCCTGTTTCTGGAGGGCTGTGCCTTGTTCCAGATCTCATGCCAATTTTTTTCTCTCAAAGAATCCCTGAAATCAAAATGTCCACATGAACAGACACATACGCAGCCATGTTCTCTTCCAATATAACTTAGCTGGAGAGACCTGGAAATGTTTTGTCCCATGACAGGGTTCTTGTTTTACAGGGTGCTTGTTTTAAAGTGCAGTGAACACACAATTCGGTAGGCTAGCGGATCTCGTCAATGCTTGCAGCATAGCAGAACAGCCATATGGAAATGCTCTTATTTTCATATGTCAGGTCAAGAGCTTGCTAATTAGTCTCCTAAAGTGTGGGGGTGGGATATATGAGATTGTAGGTGTATTTAAAACAAATTAGAATTGGTCTAATTAGGGTGGGAAGACGGTATTCAACTACACCTTTTTCTTTTAATCTAAACGAAGTTTTTCTTTCCACTTAAAAATAAACCATAGATGTTATCATATTATATTATATAAGCTAGCACAGAATATTATTGTAATTTTTCTACAATATTACAGAAAGGGTTTGCTTTGGACGGGGAAAATAACAGTGTTTTACTGATTTAGAATACATCTATGCCCGCAGCCACAGCCCGTAGCCACAGCTAAAATGCGAATACGCACAGGTATTTAACAATTTTTCCAAACGGCAATTTGAAAACATGATTTGGCTGGTTGGGTAATTGACATATTATCATGAGGTGTGCCGCTCTGGGAGGAAAATGTGTCAATAGCCACGAGTGCCATTCCCCTGCATAAAAGTGTAATTCTAGGTAATCAGCAATAATTACATGACTAATTGATATTCAGGTGCTGCGTTGGGATTATGGGTAATGATTTCTCAACAGGTGGCCGGATGATGAGGCTGCATCGGCGTTCTGCCTCGGGAGGAATGAATTAACGCTCGTAAAACATGGCTGCAGGAACCGCACGGACATGCCCGCAGCATACTGTACCGTGCATGCGTTTGTCGCAGAGCCCGTCCCTTAATTATGATTGGTGTGATGGAGGGAAGATACATGTGTGCAAGCATTTGTTTGTGAGTTTGTGTGTTTACGGTTGAGCTTGCTGTGATTATCTAAGCTTTACAGGGTGGAAATTGGAAGGAAAAATAATTAGCAAATTAGCTTATCTGGCTGAGGGTGGATTTTCCTGGAAAATTCAAATTTGTGTGTGTGTGTGTGTGTGCACACACTTGCATGATTATATGCTGTGTGTGTATGTGTCTTTGTCCATGTCTGTGTGTACGTGCATGTGTGTGTGTATATGGGGGTGTGTATGTGTGTGGTAGCTGTCAGTTATGTTTCTATGGTTTACATCTACATGTATGTATGTGTATATATGTGTGTCATTGTACACGTGTTTGTGGAAATGTTTGTGTGAGGCTGTGTGTATGTCTGTATGTGTGGGGTTGCACATGTTTGTATGCTTTGTACATCTGTATGTGTGTGTGTGTGTGTGTGTGTGCTTATGTGTGTACTGCTTTGTGTGCATGCATGCACGTGTGTGTGTGTGTGTGTGCTTACATGTGTGAACTCCTTTGTGTGCATGCATGCACGTGTGTATGTGTGTGTGTTTGTGTGTGTGTTAACTCCTTGTCTCGGGTTGTTAAATGGAGCCTCCTGGGGATGGATCTCTGAACACGGGGCAGCACTCGCCTGTGACAGTAATACCCCCTGAATTATGTAAGAGCCTCTGAATTATGGATGTGCTGTCTTTAAACACAGCTGGGAAGCCCTGGAGGGTAGCGCAGTTTAGGGGACACGTCAGCACATACCCACATCCCTCTACACCCCTGCAGGAACGGAGCAGGGAGAAACAGCCTCCATTCAAATCCCCTGGGGTCCTCCAAGACAGCAGGGGGCGCTAATATCAATGCTTTTCATTCCAATTTGCAGACGCTCTAGGCATGCCTAATTATTACTTCACATTAAAAATTGAAGAAAAAACCCCCAAACCCGCACACCAAAAACCCACACCCCAAAAGACCTTGATAACTATGACATGCGACTCCTGGTTTGACTAATATAAAATGATAAGGTCTAATCTTTAAATGTTCTACCTTGCATTGTCATATCAGACAAGGAGTTATCTCACACAAGAACTTCAAAGTATGCTTTCAGCCGCCTTTTTTGCCACATAACCCTTTTTTCTCCCTTTGAATATTGAATATTTTAACATTTTTCTTCTCATCAGTCAGATTTGAATCGTTACACATTATTCCATAAAGATGCCTTTGGGTTTTATATGCCTCAGCACTATGGCTGGCATATCTCAGGATCCACACCAATGTCCTATCAACAGTGAAACTCCAGATCAATTTTTATCATGTTCCCACTCTGGAAGTGCTAGCTGTCAGGAGATATTTGAGTAGATTTCTCATTCATTAGAAAATGTCATTTTTTTTTTTTTGGAGTACAGCATGAGAAAGTGTGTCATGAAATAAAATTTTCCCTTTGATCTGATCACTTTTCTAAGAAGAGATTTGAATTTTTTTGATGGTTTTTATATATTTTATTACTAGAGTGTTTGGTTATCACAGAAGAGACCATTCAGCACAGCCAGGCTTGAATATATAAAATCATTCATTGGTAATATTGTTTAACTATATAGTCATGTTTTTTTAATGTATGCTAATGCTTTAATAACTTAAAATGAAGATAAATAAGTGTACTGGTCACTGTGAAGGCCGCTATGTTGCTGTGATATTTGTTTACTCTATGTCCCGGATTGGGGAGTTGAGAAATAATGCCAGAGTTTGCAGCTAGTGATTCCGGATTGTAGGGATGTTCCAATGGATCTTTTCTGGTCGGAAACTCATACTTACGAGTTTCTGACATGTCCGGAATGCAGCATCACCCCCTTTTCTTCTCCAGCCAGGCCGAGCTCATTTCTGCCCGGTGGTTATACCTTATAAAAGTTTGACAGGGGCTTAATTACACCACTATGGATCTCCCAGCTGCACCAGGAACAAGCACTTTGAGTCCAACGGCTTTAGGCTTACAATATAGTCTTCTAAGAGTACTTAGCACTTAGCATTGCATCAATCATGGACTGGACACTCCAAAGGATGTACACCTGTGGAATTGGGTTTTAACTTCTTTCAGCCTATTCCCCATTTTGTTCTGCTGGCAGAATGCAACCTGCAGAATACTGTGTACTCAACCAACTGTATTTCTTCCTTTTTTTGCCTATTTCCCAGAATTAAAATAATCTTTTTGGCCTAATGGAGACCATTTGTCACCAGCACTAGCTTTGCAGGTGAAAGGGAGGTTGTATCTAGAGAAAAATGAGACCTTACCAAGAAGGCAGGTAATTGTTTTTATTATTTTTTTCTCTCTTTTCACAAAATCACCCACCATGGAAGAAATTTAATTAGTGGTAAAATAAGAAATATTATTGTGGTGTGTGGCTGATTGCTTGTGAATTACATTTAATTTAAACAATGTTCAGACATGGGACCTCTGAAATTACACATCAGGAGCCATTAGAAGCATCATTCTAACAGCGGTTGAATCAGGTAACCTCTAAAAATGATTTTAACAACAACGGACAAAAATCTCATTATTGTGTGTTAGTTCTGTTGTTGTTGTTTTTTTCCTTTTTTTCATAGTTTTTAATGTTCTGCAGAGCTATCCAAGCACAGTTCCAATTTTCTTGAGTGCAGCAAGAGAGAGAAGGTTAGCCTGTCAGAAACTAATGAACCTGAGGTGGAAACCAACCTGTGCTAAAATGGCAACTCTCTTCTCTTTTCTTTCTTTTTTTTCTTTTTTTTTTGTTCTTTGGTAAAGGCGGTTCTTCATTAGTACTCCAGAGTGGGAGGGAAGGAGGTGTGCTGTCTCTAAAGCTCGTCTCCATGAAAGGTTAAGCGATAAACGGAACAGGAGCTAGAGCCGGTCTCCTTCATGGTCCGCTGCTCTGACCTTTACAGTGAAAAGAGTCTTTTTTTAATGAAAATGGCAGTGAAAAGGGAGGAAAGTTTTGGGGGGTATCGTGTGAACTGCATCCCCCAGGACCTCCGCCACTCTGTGAAAAATAAACACAGCTACAACAACAACAATAAAAATCCATTTGCAGACTGTGTATAACAAGACCACCAAAGTTCAGTGCTGGGGGCGTGTCCCATTCTCAGTTAATGAACACAAGTTTCGGAGTGTCGTAGGAGTTATGGGGCAATGATTTTTCATTGAACCAAAAATGGGAGGGGCTTACCATAAAATGTCAGCAACTAAGTAATGTGGACCAATGGCTGCATTGTCTGTGGAGAGAAGAGCATTTTTGATTGGGTCAGCCAAGTTGATTATTGACACCCGATTATAGCTCCACCCTTAATGGGGTTCATTAAACCTAATTTCAAGGATCACTGAATGGCAGAGGGTTTAGCTAGGATATGGGTCAGGTGTTGAAATGGTTGGGTAAAAGGTAAAACGTGTTGGAGAGTAGACCTCCTGGAATGAATGCGGACAGTGATGGTTTGCAACCATGAGGCTGTCAAACCGAGCAGTTAAGGCCGGGAGTACCACCAGAGCTACGGTGGACAAGAAGAGTTGTATCCGTTTCTGAATTTCACGCCAACGTCCACTCTTAATTACCCAATTAGATTAATCTGATATTCAAACTAGAGTTCTTTGTCAGTTTATGAATGGTAGCCAAAGACTGTTTTAATCCGCTTACCTAAAGTAACCTACACTCTTACAAATAAAAGGATCCAAATGGGTTCTTCGCTTTTCCTGCTGGGGGAACCTGTAGAGGTTCTTCTTTGATATGGATTTTACTCACAGGTTCTCTTGCTTGGAAGCACTTTTTGTCTAAAGGTGTCATCTGCATTGGTGTATGTAGCTAAGGAGCTAGTTGAACCAGGGTAATGGGTGGCATTATAAACATGCATTTGCATCAGTCCTCCTGGACTGAGTTTGTCCGCTCTCGCATAAAGAGAAGATGAAGTAGGTGGGGAACGGTCCTACTGCTTGTGGACTGTGGTAGTGTTGATTTTCAGAGCGCTGGGAGACTGACAGCTCCCTGTTTGCCGGCTCAGTGCTGCCCCAAAAACAGGTAAGGTCAGAGTATCTGGAGATCTTGCTATCCTGAGATCTGACTGTCTGGGCAGCAAAAAAAGAAAGAATGATAGAAAGAGAAACAGGAAAGAGGGACAGGGCCGAGCTGCCACTTCCCTATCTGTCCTGTCATCAGAGCAGAGCGGCGGAGAAATGGAGGGATAAAAAAAAAACACAGGTGCAGGAAAAACAGGAGGCGGAGAAACATGGCTCTTTTTTCTGTGGGTGGGTGGATGGAGCAGTGGATGTGCACACCGAGTCCTCCCTGGCCCTAATCCGTGACCCACTTATCTGGGCAAATGGGTCTCTGAAAGCCACAGGGTCCTGTCAAAAGGAATTCTGGGAAAATAGAAGGATCATGGTCAACCACCCACCCCCACCCCACCTCAGACAGCGACCACTACTATACAATCACTGCAGAATGTAATCTGTGTGTCTGTATCCTCTGCTGTCAGAGCTCCAACCCCCTCGTCCTTGACACACACACACACACACAAACACACACACACACACACACACAGACACAGAATGACCCATGCTCCATTTGTCTTGAACATCATATCTGTCTCTGTCTGTAATAATGACAATTTCAGTGTCGGAGGTCTTCAGTATCTGGAACAAAAGGCTGATTCGGGGTCAGTGTTTTGCTCCAGCCCGCTGATAAAAACCTGATTCAGATAATTAAGATTTCATGGTCTTCAGTCAGCCATTTAAATAGCCTTGATTAGTTGAATCAGGTGTTTTATGCTGGTTAATAATATGAAAAACTTGAGCTCACACCTGTGTTTCTTGGACAATATTGGAGACGCCAGTCTATACATATGGAAAGATAAGTGCTGGATTTCACTGATACTGGAAACCTGTAGAAAAGCCCTTTGCACACACACACACACCTGCACACACACACACATATACATACTCAAACCACATCCACGCGGTTGAGTCAGCATATTTATATTGACTCATAAAAATGCTTAATTTTGCACAGTTGGCATGTTACAGCAAATGAGCCACAGATCACAGGAAATAGCTCTCAGCCATATTGATATATACATATTCAACATACTTATTGTGACTGCCAAGTCATGTGACCCAGTGTATTCCAGTTCTCTCATATAAGGCTAACTGCACTGTAAATCCTTCAACAGCACAACGCGTGAGATTTATGCATGCCACAAATCCGGAGGACACGGCAGTCATGCACATCTGCGCATAGATATGTCATACGGAGTGCGTCAGCCACATCACTTCGTATGGCACATTTTCATATCAAATGTGTGTGCGGGTGATTTGATATGCACACATATGCATGTTTGTGTGTGTGTTACCTACACATGTATATTTCTGTGAATGTATCAATACCACATGTACATGTATGTTTGTGTGTGTGTGTGTGTGTCATTTATGCATATATGTAATACATATATGTATTATATGTGTGTGCATTGTGTGTAACTGTGGGTGTGCATATATTTGTATGTGTGTGTGTGAGTGTGTGTATGCATTACACCTATGTTTGTGTTTGTCTATGCATGTGGTTGTATTGTGTGCTTGTGTGTATGTGTGTGTGTGTGCTGCAAAATAAGAATGGAAAACAGGGGGACAGTAAAAAGTTAAGGATCATGGGCTTCAGCCAATTCTGTTTTGGAATGCCAAAAACTTAAAAAGAAAGATCCTGACCACAGGGGAATGAGACTCTGTAAGGGACCGGTGGTGAGTGTGTGTATCCATTTTCTCCCCATGCTGTGTGAGGCGGAGGCGTGGTGTGTGAGAGACATCAGTCAGAGACTCAGTGGGCCGGCGGTCAAGGACGCGGCTCCCTGCTTCCGCCTGGTCCGGCGAGGTCATCACTACCGCGAGTATAATTCATACCCGCCACTGCCGCCGCCGATCTCCCGCCGCTACCCAGCATGCCCGGCTCCGGATGACTTAATGATAACGGACAGGGGAACGCGGAGGGGCCCCCCCAAACGGTGGGCGGTGGGAACGAGGGGCTGAGAGGAGGACGGCGTGCCCGTGAGTGTGTGCGCGGGAAGACAGATTGGACTTTCCTCACTCTCTGTTTTTTTTTTTTTTTAAATTCCCTACATCCCTCCTCCCCTACAGAAGCTTGAGACCGACTCTTGATAACAAAGCATGGAGCGCAGCGGGGTTCAGCGCGGTGGGGGGTGGGGGTGTCCAGGGGCTTGTGAATTAGGCAGTTTTGACATCCCTTTCACTCTGTTTCCAAAGCCCTGTCATCTTACGCACAGAAATCTCCAGAGAAATGTCCTAGCTGTCATTAATAATTATTTAGAGTGACCACATGAATGTGTATATAAATATAATATAGACTCAAGAGACAGAATTTATTTAACTCAATATACAGGAGACACATTTATTTAACACATTTGAATAAACCAGAACACAGATCTTTACAATTAATACAATGCACCATAATATGCCTATAAGAAAAAAAATAGGATCATAAAATCACCATAAACGAAACATAAGTTTGCATAAAATAAGGAAGTGCTTGTCAGTAGGCAAAGGTAAGATGAAGTCAAGAGAATGCAGGAGGTAAAGGAACCCAGAAGATGGAGGGCCATCCACATTCATGATGAAGTCACTCAGTGGGGAAAGAGCAGACGGGGGCATCCAGAACCCCGAGGATGCGGTCTATGGAACGGAGTTGCCTGTACGCCGCAAAACAACGGCACCAACAATGTGAACTCTGCGCAGGTTAATGATACCGGCCACATGAAATTAAAATGAGGAGGTGGAGAGATGAGAGAGGGGGAATGAAGCAGAGAATGCCCGAGGCCTAACGCATAGGCTTGATCCTGGGTGTTAGACGGGAATTCCCAAAGCAGCAGAAATGATACGGGCACTTGTGGCTGTCAGCAGTGGCCGAACCTACGGCCTTGTTTGGACCTGTGATTTGTGTGTGCATGTGTGTGTGTGTGTGTTTGCATGTGTGTGTGTGTGTGTGTGTGTGTGTGTGTGTGTGCACGTGTGTTTGTGTGTGTGTGTGTGCATGCATGTGTTTGTGTGCGTGCATGTGTTTGTGTGTGTGTCTGTGTGTGTGTGTGTGTGTGTTTGTGTGTGTGTGTGCGTGCGTGTGTGTGTGTGTGTGTGTGTGTGTGTGTGTGTGTGTGTGTTTGTGTGTGTGTGTTTGTGTGTGTGTGTGTGTGTGTGTGTTTGTGTGTTTGTGTGTGTGTGCGTGTGTGTGTGTGTGTGTGTGTGTGTGTGTGTGTGTGCATGTGTGTGCGTGCGTGTTTGTGCATGCATGTGTGTGTGTGTGTGAGTGTGTGTGCGTGCATGTGTTTGTGTGTGTGCATGTGTTGTGTTGTGTTGTGTGTGTGGGGCGTTACTCATGGGAATGCAGTTGTGAGTTTAATCAATCTCTGGTTCCAGGGCACTGAATGAACAGCCCACTGCCCCCCTCCCTAAGGAAAAGGAAAATGAGATGGGGCTGTTCCCAGCTGTTTTTCTGTTAAAACTAGGAACTGTCACTGATTGTTGACATTTTTAATACAATATAAAATATGTATTAGAAAGAAATCTCATGAGGTGTGTTAGCTACGTATTGAGCTGTTTTAATGTGTCAGTAAGTGTTGAGTAACAACAGAAACCAGTACACTCCGCTGCTCTCCATCACCCGGGAATGAGTATATCTGCTACAAACAGACACAGCATTGACAATATCTTCCAATTTCCATTTCAGTAGTATGAACTCTCAGATAACAATGGAGCATTAAAATGAGTTTATTGATAAGGAATATTATAGAGAATGCACTTGGGGTTGGAGTCTAAGGGAGAGGAGTAGTTCCATCCTCGAAGAACACAAGGCATCGTCCAATGCCTTGAAATGTAATGAAAAATATTGCCATAAAGAGTGTGATTTGCAACATAATGAAATAAACGATAGAGCATCACACAAAATCTTTTGTCACACAAACTAAATCATCATATCGTACAGCCCTAGCGGGGTGTACCCCTGGTTTTACCATATTTTTGTGCAGCCGGTGTGAGCATGGCCCATAATCCTTTGCAGCACTGTGGGGACCATTCACACACTCGAGCAAGACCTGTATGAACCACACAGCAGCTGGATCCGTATTGCTGTGAGATCACCTCGATACCACATCTTTTCACATTCAACTCAAAAATGTCTTTTTTTTGCTGTAAAGAGGTTTGTCCTTTTAATAGAACTCTCAGGAGAGAAAAGGTTTTGTTTTGTTTCTTAATCAAAAGTGGTGCCTGTGGCTCTACTGGAATTTTTCTTCTCAAACTGTGCTTGTAACGAAGCATCGCCTCGCATGAGACACTCTGTGAGCATTATTTTTTTTCCTTTTTCCTTCCCTGCTACCTCCATGTTGTACTGTGAAGCTCTGATGTTGTCCTGCTGTTCACTCTCTCACAAAGTCCTGAGCTCCTGAGGAGGAAGTCTGAAGTCATCCTGAGTCTTTTCTGTCACAGTTTGGAGGAAACAAATGACAGCCTGAAATCGCTTGGTTCTTCATGCAAGGGTGGGAGTCTTTATCAATCTACAGGTCTCTGCAAAATGATTACAAAATGAAATGAAATCTGAAGAAAACAGTGTTTATTTCAGTATACTCCAGCACAGAGTGAGACATTTGTGATTATGTTTAGTGGTCCTGAAGCCATAAGCATTCAATAACACACTGATTTAAACCATTTTTTGTGGTTCTCTTTCAGACAGGCTGGTCTGAAAGAAAGGTTTCACTGCCAGAATGTTGGACTATTGCTTTGCCTGACTAAAAAAACTGTTGATTAAACAAGGAACTCACCTAATCTGGTTTTCGGACTGTGACCTTGTTGTGGAATTTCAGGTGAAAACAAAAAGCAGCGCTCACTGTGGGAGTCCAGTCCAGGAAAAAGACCCCTGCTATGTACCACATACGAAGCATTAGCAAAAACATTTAAGTGTGAAATAACAGAGGCGGTCCAGTGGACTCAGGGTGCGCGGGGGGGAAGGCACCCAGTCGGTTATTTATGCCAGAGAACGCCACGGAGCAGCTCGGAACTTTGGATCTGTCAGCTCCACTCATCAGTCCGTTACCGTGACAGCCGTGACACGGAGATGACAGCCCAGGGAGGCAGAGCAGGGCCGAGTAAAGGGGGTTGGGGGGGGCGACAGCCTCACAGCACAAGGGCAGATAGAGGGTTTTCCTTACCCCCAACTAGGAAGTGACAGTAATGGAGGTGGAGAGTGAGGCATGTAGCCAGCTGAGTAGTATAATGGTGAGGGTGCTGGGCTTGTAGCTCAGACACAGCGGGTCAATTCCTAGGTGTGGGAATTGGGAAAATATGGCAATTGAGCCAGTGCTGTAGTACCTGTGCATGTGCCGTTCCACCTAAATTGCAACAGAAATGATCCAGCTGTGTAAACAGATACTGTGTACAAATGTAGCCTGGGTAAGAGTGTTGGCTAAATGTCTGCATTGCAATGTCTTGTAAGTGAGAGGTTGCAGGTTCAATTCCAGGTGGGGCACTGCCATTGTACCCATGAGGTTCTTCACTTGTAAATACAGAGCTGGATAAATGGATAGTGAGTACAGAAAATGTAAACTGTTACCTACTGTGGATACTGGGGTCCATTAAATGACTAAGGTATGAATGACAGACAAAAATGGGTGGAGCTACCACGTTGTACCAGTCACCGAATTTAACCAATCTTATGAGGAGCAAAACATTTTGATTGCTTCAAAGCATGTCAGATATTAACAGCTAAATGTATTCAGACTTTTTCCCCCTGTGTATCTCCAAAGTGAAAGGCTGGGTTCAGGGCACTGGCGGCAGACTGTGTCCGTGGGGAGGCCTGGTGAAATAAGGAGCAGAGCCCCTATTTTGAAGGCAGCGGGCCCGCTGAGGAGGGCCAGGAGGGGGATGTGGCTCCTACTGAAAGGTCACCCAAACAGGGGAAGAATAAAGAGCTTCTCCCATCGGCATTCATCGAAATAGGCAACACAGGCGAGTTACAAATGCATAAACAAACTCAAATGTCAGACGAGACCGTGGAGCCATTCCCAAAACTGTCGGCTGAAGTCTTGGGCAGGCACCAGGCTCCGGATATGGTGCTAATTGCCATTTCACGCTCGATGTGCCAGAAGCTTCTCAGGGTTTGCCGGGGGATGGAGGGCTCCTGGTGGGAGATGGTGGGCGGAGCCCCAGCGTGTGTGATTGGCTGGATGTTTGTGGGGTGTTCGCCAATGACTTCCTGTTTTCCGGCCATTGGATACGGATACAGAGGCCTGCTCCCTGATTTAATCTCCCCAGGTCCATACTTCCTCCACCTTGCTGAGTCACCAAACTAATTTCAGAATCTTATCTTCAGCCAGGGCGTCTGGGCCAGTTGTTCATTAGTGGCCTGTGTGTGAAACAAACACGCACAGGCATGCACACAGCTAAACACACTGATTTATACGGAGTGTGTGTGTGTGTGTGTGTGTGTATATGTATGTGTGAGAGAGAGAGAGAGATGTGTCACTGTCTGTCCTCTGCCACAGACTGAGTCAAAATTAATTTGTTTAAACGGCATCTTGTTTCAGCAGCCTGTGAATTCTGGACATGTTCTCTGTGATGAGGCCCAGGTCCTGGCAGGGGAAAACACCTCTGAGACCCAGGTCCTGGAAGGGGTGCAACACCTCTGAGACCCAGGTCCTGGCAGGGGGGCAACACCTAAGAGGCCCAGGTCCTGGCAGGGGAACAGGTCCTCGGATGGCCTCCAAATTCTGCTCAGATTTCTTAGTTTCAGGCTGTTTACATGAACGGTGTATGTTTTTCATAACCTTTAGGTGCATTCATAATGATTAAAGCAGATGAGTACTCCTCCCTTAACCTGGGACACACTCATGCACACACACACACACATACCACCTTGATAACCAGAATTAATTGCTGTCAAATAAGTAATGAGAGTTGTATCTCAAGTGAGTAATGAACAGCATAATTTCATTTAATGAGTAATTTGTGATGATTTCATGGGGGGCCAATACAGTGCTAGAATGGAAGGGGCATTACTCTCTCCATCTCTCTCTCTCTCTCTCCATCTCTCTCTCCCTCTGTTTCTCCATGCTTTGGCAGATGCATCTACCTAAGCTTGCCTCCCACACTGCTCCCCTTTGAGTGAACTCTGAGGAGCGATGACATCATCGCTCTGTCTGCCCATGCCAAGGTTGTGGCCAATGAGGTAGCCAGAGAAGGTAACCAATGGCAACATAATTACAGGTGGTTTGCTGGCTGCTAATGTGCATGTTAGCCATGACTGAAATGAGTTAGGCCTCCAGTTGACTTGACAAAGGACTGTCTGTGTGTTTGTGTTTACAGTATTTGTATATATTTGTGCATACATATTTTTGTTTGTGTGTGTGTGCATGCGTACGTGTGTTTGTGCAAGGGTGTGTATGTGTACGTGTGTATGTCTGTGTGTGTGTGTGTCTGTGTGTATGTGTATGTGTGAACGTGAGGTGTGAACAGGTCAGATACAGCCCGTTTCTCTCACAGCACACAGCCGTAATGATGATCTTAATGAAGATGAAAGTTCCAGCAGAACCCAGAGTCACTCCACCTCACGTTCTTCATGTGCTTCCCTCCAGGCTATCACATAATCACCAAGTGCTTCCGCGGGTGTCTGGGAAGAGCGAGGCAGCGACTTGCACATTCAGGTACCCGCGCACCTGTCTGCCTGTCAGCATCGCACCTTTCTTCCATTCGAACAGGACGGCATTCATGGACACACATTCCCACATGCATTTGCTCAGTATCTTAAAGAAAAGATGAACAGGCCTGTCGCTTTTGATCACAAACCATGCGCCTCAAAAAAGAAGTGAGCGAAGCATGCTGGGAGATTTTTAATTACAGCTGAGGATAGAAGTTTCCCAGCATAAAAAAAATAATAATTTCTCGATGGATGGCCCAGGCTTTGCTCTCCACGCTGCATGGCGCAGTGAAGCTCTCCCTTCTTCATTATCGCCATGACAGCGAAAACTGGAATGTGGTGCAGCCAAAAAAAAAAAAAAAAAAAAAACCCTGTGTTCAAAGAAACCACTCGGGGGTTGTTAGGGAAAGTTTAAGCTGGAGCCCAGTGGTGTCACACAATAGACTCATTTTTATGAGAGAAACCGCAGTTCCCAGAAGCCCTTGCAATCACCCCCACCCCCCCATCCCCTACCGCTCCATCCCCCATCCGTTCTCCTGCTTACTTGCTCGCCTGTGCGCACACTCGCTGGGATATCAAAGCTCCGGTACCTGTCGGAGACAGGAGAGTGATCAAAGCGCGCTGGAACGCTGAGGTGAACAAAGGTGGAGAGCCGAGTTGAAGCGAAATAAAGGGATTCAGACCCCTCTTTGTGAACAGAGAGAGAGATGGAAGGAGAGAGGGGGAAAGAGACAGAGACACACAGGAAGACACATTCAGATTGTTAGTGGTTGTTTTTGCTCAAATGTGCCAACGTCTGTGTGCGTTTGTTTGAAGTTTAGCTCATCATGAAAATTATACATATTTGCAGATGAGAATGGCACCGTGAGAGAGACAGAAAAGGAAGACAGACAGGGAGGGAGGGAGGGAGGGAGAGAGAGAGAAACAGAAGGAAAGAGGCCACACATACTCAGACAGCTTCTCCAATGCAGGCGCATACTTTCAAAGAGAAGCTGAAATAATAGACCCACAGGAAAATCTCTCTGGTTCTGATGCACTGTAATTTGACTGTTCCCCCCGGCAGCACAAGTATGTAATTTGACTGTTCCCCCCGGGGTTCTACTTTTCCTGGTAGGGGGGGGCATTTTCCTGGGGGGGGGGGGGGGGGCGGCAGAAGATACTAGACATCCTTCACCTTGCGTTGTTTACCCTGTGTTGTGGCAAAACAGACGGAATAAACCTGTCCACATCCAAAGCTTTGCATATCTTATGTGGAATTTGGCATGTGGAAACATGTTTGGCTACCTTTGGAGCTATAGGCCCATATAATAAAATAGACCAATCATATTTCTTCATTTTTCGAAGGGGGATATGATCATAGAACATTTCCTTTTCCTAGGACTACTTTTTGTAAAAAAAACTCTCTCTATTTTCTCTTTCTTTCCCTCTCTCTCGCTAGAATAAACATACACACGTGTTCTCAGAGCATAGGATGAAATCAGCACATTACTATAAGCGCAAAATCATATTAACACTCCATTGAATAAATATATATTTACATAAATCTGAATATGACCACAGAAATGGTTATTGTTTTTCTGTCTAATTCTCCATGTCCCTCAGGCTGTGGGAAGTGGCAGCGGCTCTCAATTAAGAACAAAACAAGACATAAGACAATTCAATTCAATAACGCCTTATTGCACCACGGCATAAAGGAATACTGCCAAAGCAATTAACAGCGAGACAGGACACAAGACAAACAGATAAAAAACACGCGCGCGCACACACACACTCCCTCTCTCTCTCTCTCTCTCTCTCTCTCTCTCAATTCAACTAATTTCAATTAACTGTGCTTTAGTTTCCTTGTCAACCACAGCAATATTGTCAAAGCAAAAACATACAAAAACACAAATAAAATAACTACAACCCCCCACTCCCCCCTCCTCACCCCCGTCAGCTGTCTGATAAAGCAATGATTAAACCTAGTGCAGTGAGGGCAGCCCAATGACTGCAGCTACAGGGAGCCGCATCGCAGGAAAAAAGGAGAGAGTGGAGACAGAGTAGAAGAAGAGGAAGAAGAAGAAGAGGAAGAGGGAAACAGAAATCTCCATTTTTCCCAGCAGCCTCTCTTTCAATTAGGCAAAGTGTGGCAGTTCAGCGCAGAGCTCGGAGAGTGGAGCGCTTCTCTTTGCTATTCAAATTTCGGATGTTTGCTCAGACTTCTCCCGCCTCCGTTCCGCCTCTGACAGCTCTGCTGTGGTTGGGCCATTCAGTTTTGGGCTCGTTTTGGGTCGCGGTTCTTTTGCTTCGGAGCCCTATCAGCCTGCCCTTTCCTCACTCTTACAGCTCCTCTTCCTGCCATGTGCTGCAGGTCGTACCTGTGAGAGATGGGTGGGCCATTTTATTCAAATTATGGGAGCACACACATACACACGTATGTAGATACTGTATACAAACACACAAACACACACACACACACAGGTGCACATAAACACAGAAATCCAAGTGAACACACATGTAAACACACACACACACACACACACACACACACATACATTCCAATACCATACACTCATTATTTTTCCCCTAACAGAAATGGGAGTTGTTTTTTTTTATTTTGAAGGTTTTGAATTTGAGGGCAGTCATGTATGTGGGCACAGTCTGTCCTCTCTGGGCAGCCAGGTCTGGCTTCGTCTGCCCCTCTCAATAACCAGGATGTGGTCACTGAGTGTGCACACACACACACACACACACACATACCCTCGTGGGGGTAGGCCAAACAGTCACAGCCTGACAAGCCAAATGTCATCCCTAGCTGCTCCCTCACTCTCTCTCTCCTCTCTTCACTGTGCGACAAAATGCCCATGATGACGAGCGTGTTCCACACGCACACAGGAGATAGCAGCACAGCCAACCAGGCAGTACACCCACCCTTCCGCCTCTCTACTGCCCCCTGCTGGAGACTATTATGGCCTCCTCACAGTCTCCAGGCTCCATTCATGAGGGGTGGAGAGTAGATGGAGGAGGGAGGCCAAGGGCCAGGTGAAGCAGCCAGGAATCTTCCTGTCTGTCTATGACACTGTCATAATCACAGCGGAGAGAGTTTTACTCTCTCAGGAAAGCTCCCAGAGAGAGAGCATTTTCTGTCTCCAAGGTTTTCTGTCTGCTGTCTAGGCGTTAGAGGGTAAGTTGTAATTTTCTTTCATTTATTTGACAGGGACAAATCCGTTTCATGTTTTGTTTGTATTGTGCCGGATTTAGCCATGTATAATTCACCGTGGCAGTCCAAGGGCAGCGCATTTCCTCATCTCCTTGTTCTGATTTCAGCAGGACTGTTCGCTGCGCTGGGTGAGAGGGAGGTGGGGGGGGGGTTCCTCTGATTGGTCAAATGTGGCTCTTATGACATCCCCCCCCCCTTCCCATGCCCCCAACACTTAGCACATGTACTCACACATACACTCACTCACACAAACTCACAGATACACACACACACACATGCACGCATGCACGCACTCTCACACATAGACATTGTAACATGTGCTAACACACATACAAACCCAGACACTGCAGTCATAAACAAACACACACACACACACACTCATTCACCACAAATATTTGTTCCCACATACACAAATGCTTGTTGAGACACTCACACACACCATAAATGCAAGTGTGTGCACATGCACATAGACACACAACTGCACACAGTTCAACCCACTCTCTACGCATGTTATTTTTTTTTTCTGCTTAGCTCTAAATTCAGGACTTTGTTGTTTCCTCTTCCTGCTGAGCCAGCAAGCATATTTCCTCATCATAGGTGTGATTTCTCCATCTCTGCCCCACCTGGACCACCCATCGAGGGGCCAGGGGCGGGACCTGGCAGCCTCGGTGCTCTCCTCAGCTCCGCCCATCTCCAAGCAATCTCCCAATCAAACGTACACACCAATCAGTCAGCCAATCCATTTCAAGCTTTTGTGCATACAACACACTGCATACCACCATGTCCCAGGGTGCTGAGCAATCAAACTGAAGTTGCTAATCTTAACAAAAAGCACAGTTTAATAAATTATAAATTGTTACATAGAATGACATTTATACATATCAATCCTTTCACCCAATCAGTTCCCTGATTGGCTGAGGGTCTGAGCAAAAAGAGGGAAAGAGTTCAGGCCAAGGTGCCTAAATGTGCTGAACAGCCAAAATCTAGTTCTAAAATCCAAAGAAGAGACGGGATTCTGTCAATACATGCTCAGTAAAAAATAAATATTTTCAGTTGGTTATTTTTGGTTGCAGCAGCACAAATGCACATTTTACAATGTTAGCACTTAGCAGTCGCTCTGAATCAAATCGACTTACAGTCAGTGTATCTGATCACCATCGCGAGAGCTAGAGGTCGGTAAAGCTGCAATAAAATTGGTTCAAAACAAAGGGAAGCGTTGTACATATGCACCCCTATACACACAAACACACACACACGCACACAAACACAAACACACACACATACACACACTCTTAATAACAACCTTGTCTTTATCACCCTGTTCTCCTGAGTCACCGAAACTACTACACTCAGACCACCAAATAGCTACAGGTAATATAAGCAAACCATACAGTGCCTGAACAGCCAGAGGGGGCACCACTGAGCCATGATCCTGTGGACTTCATGCAAACTGAACCCCTGATTCTGTGGATATTCATCTGCCTGTACCTCTCTATGACATCATGATCCCCTGGGTTAAAATTCCTCATCCCATTCTTTTCTGTGAGACTGCTGTGTGGCCGTGTGGCAGTGTAGTGCAGCCATTAAGATGCGGGGCTTTAAATTCAATGACTGCAGATTCACTTCCCAAGAAGGCCAATGCTGTTGCACTCTAAAGCAGTGTCCATCACTATCCAGATGCACATACGGATGATACCTTACAATGTCTGTCATGCAAGACCTAGAAAAGCATGTCTGATAAATACTTATGTTACTTACAACTGCCCCTGCTTCCGAATAATTTCCCACAAACAGAGTTAAATTATCTTATTATAATATTTATATATATAATATGCAGCAGCTGTGAACGTGTATGTATGTGAGCTGCACAAACTTTGAAATTTCATGATTCCTTAAAGTTTGCAAACTTTTACACATAGCTATATAAAACTATGTTTTCGGTGAAAATTTAATTTTTCAAAAGTTGTACAATATGGGAAAATCAAAGAAGAAACAGCAATTCTAACTTCAGATTTCTGTGCTATCAAGGATTCCCAACACACAGAATTGAGACTTACCTGCACCAGTCCTGTACCAATGATGGCCTTCTGCACTTCAAATGGTATGTACTCACCAATGTCTAAAACCTTCTCTCAAAGAGCATAATTCATACTCACCCTTGACAGCAATCTGTAGGCTACACTTCATGATGTAACATGTAGTAGTCCCCTGTTCAACTCATGACTCATAGATCAATATTAATACATTTTTAAAGATGAATTTGTGAGCAACAAACATGGCAGCTGGTTATCCTTCTGCTTCTTCAAAGATAAAAAAAAAAAATCATTAAAAAAGTCCAAGGTATTTGTGCTTCTTCTCCTCCGTTATCAGTCAATGGTGAAAATCTTCCCTTTTCCTTTTAAGTGGGGAGTGGAGTGGGTGGCGCAGGATTCAGGACCGTGGGGCGAGGGGATCGTGCCTTCATTATTTTAAAAATGGAGTGCAGGTTGTCTCACAGTACAAAGCCACATCACGTGATCGGCTCAACACTCTTAAAAAGCATCGAGGCTAAAATATGAATTAGCCTTAATGCTGACCACATGTTTTTTTTTAACCTCTGAAAACAGAATCATGGGATTTTTTTTTTTGTTCCACATTCACACCTTCAGAGCAAACTATTATCCTATGGTAATGACTAATTTTGCCTCACATTTCAATTTAAGCGAAGGTGAAGGATCAGGAGGGATTATAGACAAAGTCCAGTATAATCAGAGACCTGAGGCTGGTTCTCTGCTCCCGCCGTCATATCGCTGAGCTCCGTATCTCATTAGAGAGTCTATGGATCATTACCCTGGGCTGGAGTCAATCAAACGCACTTAGTCTCTCCGAGGGCTCACGCTACTCCATTTCAGAATGAAAATGAATCGCTCCACAAAGGAATATTTTATTGTGTCTTGTCTGCAATAAAGTATAACATAATCCAACAAAAAAAAAAGTCAAGGTGTAATGTAAAGTCTGTTTTGATTGAATTGCACCTTACCTTAAGGAGTAAGAGTAAGGCTGGGATCCAATCAAATGAACTTAGTCAGGGCAAATGCAATTCAATGCACCTGAATTGCATTTGTTGTGGAGGATATCGTTTTTATTGTCGGGTCTCGTCCTGTCCGCCTCACATTCGTTTATAGTAGACGGGGGGGTTGGGTCACGCTTCACATAACAGATTTGTGGATTTAGAAGACAAAGAACAGGGGACAGAGGGGGATTTCTAACCTCCAAAAAGATTTGCTCTCTGTAATGTGGAGAAAGGAAACATGGCCCAAATCCTGTGTTAAACGTATTTTTTTTTCCTGAAACCCAGCTACAGATCTCTAAGTTTTTAGTATTAAGTAGAAAGTTTTATAGTATTTTTTGTGCCCCCCCCCCCTCCAAATTTTTCAATAGCAAAATATCATTGTAAAAGAATGAGGGGTGTAACTGAACCCATACCTGAACCAAACTGTTCTGCACGTAGGTTGCTTGTTTTTCGGTCTGCACTATGGACAAAATTACTTTCCATTAGGAAAGGCATATTGAGAAACAACACACACATAACGCATGTATTTATATGCATTTCCAGGCTGAGTGAAAAATATCATAGCTTATCCTGTTCATTTGGTAGACCAACTGGAGTAATGCACACCTAATCAAAATGCAAATCCCAGCCATGCATTATTTCAAACTATTAGCAACTATTGGCCGCAGACAGCCAGTCAATTTCTCCATAGTGGTGAGAGTAGGAGATAAGCCAGAGCTGGAGGATCTGTCGTCATTGCTCAAGTCTCCTGTTTGGGAACATTTTGGATTCCCAATTAACTATAACGCCAACCCCCAATTCAACACAAATACCTTCCCATTACCAGATTAACTCTGCCTGGATTTCCTGTTTCATTATTCTGACGTGTCATTGCCATTCTTACCCATTCCTGAAAAATCAGGCTAACACAGGAAGTAAATAAGAGAAAAGTTTCCATCTGCATTATCCCATCTAGCTTGACAGCTGGCGAGTGGGATACCACTGAGAGTAGCTAATTAGCAAGCTACTT
>JAFBMS010000102.1:29942441-29954941 GCA_019788955.1 Albula glossodonta
GACACATTTTCCATGTAATTTAGAAATACTAAATAGCGTTTTTCCACAATCATGTTTTAATCATTATATAACGTTTACAAGTGACAGAGTGAGGTTATGCATCTGTTCAGTTATCATGCACATTTGCATAATTTCACCGAACCATTATGATTCACCTGACATAATGTAATGACTCAGGTAATGTTAACAAATTACCTTGTCAAGGTGCATAGGCCACCTGGCTCTAAATTAGTCCCATTCAAAAATGTTGTCTGTTCCCCCCATTTGAGTATTTTTCTTAAAGTAGGGACTGTTTTAACAGAAGTGACAAAAGAGCACACAGTTCAAGCATTCATCAATAATTTGATTAGTGGGTATCTTTTCATGGCAAGAACAAAATGTGCACACTCGGGATCATGTGGACACTTGTATACAGAAAAAAAAAACTTTTCTTACCCATGAAAAAAATGCCCAGGAAGAAAATATCTATGAATGCAAAATTATTGCTTAATAATTTTTTATGCATGATTTACAAGCTTCTTATCCAGGGCCACAACATTCAGTTCCAGAATGAAAAAGAGCCCACCCCAGTGAGCTGAGAGATGCTTTCCTGCAGGTCAGAGTGAAATGCGCAGGTTAACAGTGCAAACGGCTGGAATGCCTCAGGGTCCTCGTCAGCTCAGGTCCTCTGCACAAACTGAAAACGTAATTGCTCATTTAAACGGGTCAAATGCCCCATGATTCCTAGCCTGAACCCTCTCAGCTGCGTTCCAAGATGCTGAGAATGGCCAGAATCAATCTAGCTTTGAAGACCTATTCTGGCCCTTAAAGAACCGTCCTACCATGATGAAGTGGGTTTGATTGCTTTTGTCCATCTGATGTGTTTCTGCACCTCTGCTATTCACCCCTGAAATTATTTGGCTGTCCACATGTACGTCCTCTCACACCATTTACAGTGGTTATGTGTTTAATATCATCACTTAATGTGATTAGATTTTTGCTGGTAATAATAATAATAATAAGAAGAAGAAGAAGTATAAACATCATCATCATGTTGTTATTGCATTTTATGTGTAAAAATGTAATTGTAATTCATTTGCATTCTAATTACTTAATCACTTAATTGCTGGCAAAACTAGAAAACAACAACAACAATAATAATCATCCAAACAATTATTACTCCGTGAATATTAGCTAAGTAATTATTGAGCACAAATGAATTGTAGGGTTGAGCACCATGCAGTTTGAGCCTGTCTCAGTTGCACTCAGTTGATTGCATTGCTCAGCATTCAGGGCAGCCCCCGCTAATTAACAGGCCAAACGCGTGTATTACTGCTGCGCTAACGGTGTCCTGGAGATTCATCCATTTAGCTTGGCCACTACGGGAAGCCAACCCCAGGTTTTATGTCAAAGGTCCTCGCTCTCCCGGAGGATAATGGAGACAAAAGTCTGAAGAAAATGTCCTTATTACTGGAAACCAGGACGTGGGCAGTGGGGTGGGGGGTGGTAGTGAACACGGGGGTGGGTTAGTGAGGCTAAATGAGAACAAATGCTTCACCACACTCCATCCTCCCACCCAGCAGAGCCTGGTCTTAATGAGTGGCTTTGTGACATCATCAGGGTGCGACAGTGGGGTACAGGGGGTCACCACACTCCATCCTCCCACCCAGCAGAGCCTGGTCTTACTGAGTGGCTTTGTGACATCATCAGGGTGCGACAGTGGGGTACAGGGGGTCACCACACTCCATCCTCCCACCCAGCAGAGCCTGGTCTTACTGAGTGGCTTTGTGACATCATCAGGGTGCGACAGTGGGGTACAGGGGGTTACTGACAGATCATGTGGGGAAGGTCTGTATTACTGGGGGTTACTTAGCAGTTATGAGGAAAGCAAACCAGGCTAGGGCCTTGCTTATAGATTACTGCACTACAACATAAACACACACACACACGCACACACACAGGCATGCATGTACACATGTTTGTACACACATAAGCGTACAATCTCACAGAAAAACAGACATATATAGTACACACAGACACACACATATGCATAATTACAGACACACACACACACACACATAAAACCATCCCCTGTTCTATGAGCAGTTCAGCTTCAGTCATGAACCCTTAGCACTCACAAAATGTCAGGCTAAGTTTTAAAGGGTTTAAGTCAACAGCACAGCAGTCATGTCTGAATGTATTATAATTCCATAAGCCAGTATAAGAGACAGTGTGTAAGCCTGGGCCTTCCCAGAATTGCACCACTTTGCTTATCACAGATTAACTCTCTATTCCTGGGGAGAGAGAGCAAAGAGGTACTCCTGTATGAAACAGGTAATTTCATTATATCACAAGGGAAGGGGGGGGTGATCCAGGTCTTATGGCACATTACATAATACCAGTCCATATCAGAGAGTCCATATCTGATACCAGCAGTACACAGAATTAAGACGTGTTGGGGTAATTATGGGGGCAGCCTGTAGTCTAGTGGCTAAGGTATATGACTGGGACCCCTGAGGCTGGTGGCTCAAGCCCCAGTCCAGCCACAGCAAGAACACCATTGCTGTTGGGCCCCTGAGCAAGGCCCTTAACCCCACATTGCTCCCAGGGGGGAATGGCCCTTGGCTAGCCCAATCAACTGTAAGTCACTTTGGATAAAAGCGTCAGCTAAATGACTATAATGTAATGTAATTGTGAGTACAAGGATGTGGCACTGTAGTCGTGATCTCATTGCAAGTGAAATTTTTTTTTTTTTTTTCCTTTCAGAAAAGCTATAAAAATACGAATCGTAATTTGTTTAAAGGTGTTGAGTCTGCGGTTTCCTGCATTCGGCTCTGTGGCTGTGTGTATTGGCAGGATAGCTGGTGCAGATGACACCGCGGCGAGTCTGCCTGGTGGCTGGAATCTGGGACATGAGCACGCTCCCCAGCAATTTATTCCATGCATTAATAATCACAGAGGCTTTAAATAAAATAAAATGAAAATAAAGGAGGCAATACAGATCGCCCATCTCTGCCTGCCTGCTGAACTGCCAATTGAAATGACATCACATTAAATAATTCATTACATTTAGAAGACCACACACACACACAAATGCATATACGCACAGCCACACATACATATGCAGATCCACACACACACACACACACACACACACACACACCTGCACACATACATGTGCAAATACAAAACAATGCTCACATACAAACAGACACACACACACGCCAGCATACAGGCATTCACACACAAGCTCACACACATCTCACATGTTCACTCTCCTTGCTCAGTTCAAACTGTTTGTCAAACTGTGCTTTTCACCCTGTCCTCCTGCCCCATCAGCGCTGGTCTGCTGGGAGAAAGCACCTTAGATAGCATATATGCACTGCTCTCAAAGCACAGAGAGAATAAAAGAAGGAGGCACAACAGTGTCACAGGGCTACGCCACATAACAGAGGCAGTTGTTTCTGGCGCCCTTGTCTGTGTGTGTGTTTGCTGAGAGTCTTCAGACGGATCCCCTGTAATTCTGCTCAAGGGCAGCTGACAGTTGTGCGCCGCGTGGCTCTCTGCTCTCAGACATAATGGCGTTAGCATGGGTTTCCAGCAGAGCTGCTTGACACAGAGGAGGGGCGGGGGCGGGGGCGGGGGGGGGGGGGGGGGGCTAAAAGCTCTCACAGCAGTTAAGCCTAAAAGCATGTGGCAGAAAGCACTTAAGCAGGTGCTCTTAAGGAGCCCGGGTCCTGTTTGCTGAAGCTGACAGAGAATGGTGCGCGCACCTGAACAGAGTCCGCAGGGGCCTCAGATGCCATTAAAGAAGTTTTCCTTGTTCTTTTCTATTCTTTTTTTCCTCTCCTTTTCTTCAGAGAAGGTGTGTGTCAGAGGGCCTGGAAACTGGAAATGCTCAACTGCGTAGTACAAAAGAGGGTTCAGGTCTCTGTGGTGGATGAGGCAGGGGTATGGCAGGTGTGGAGGAGAGGGGGAGAGGGGCATAAAGCACCTTTTCCTGAGCTCTTGTCGCTGATGTCACAGTGCCATTGTGACATCACGGTGACACCACCATGTCAATATAATACCAGGAGGGATTGCTCAATTGTCAAATCAGCATCAGGCCAGGAATGCCATTGTGATGTCACAGTGCCACTGATAACTTCTGAAGGCTTCCTCAGGAAGTATTTGAGAGACTAGCTGTCCACCCACCTATAAAAGCTTGCAAGTTGTTCCGTTCGCCTGCATTTTCTTCCTGGTGAGAGTTAGATGGATTCAGATTTTGTCCTCTTCATGCTTCAAGCTTTTAAGCGAGGGGGTGCCAGGGGCTTTCATAACTGCCTGTTAACGAGTCGGCGGCCAAAAGGGTTCAAGTGTCCACCTAGACACCAGTCACTGAGTGTTGTGATTTCCTATCCAACTGGGTCACACGGAAGGATCTGGAAATTGGCTCACGGTGCCACTAGATATTGGCAGACTCACCAAGAGTCTGGCACCCGTCCTGGAAGAACCAGGCACGGGTAAATGCTCGGCGCTGTCCAGGATGGTGGCATGCTGGCACATCGCTGCACTTCCCGGCAAACAGCATCCCCGCGGAGCGACTAACAACCCTTTAGCAGTTGGTGGCGTTCCAGGCATTGCATGATGAATAGTCACAAAATGCCGTCTCGCCACCCAGCACAGCGAGCGCTCCGTGTTCCGCCTCCAACGGGGGCCGAGAGGGGTTTATGTGCGTTCCTCTGGATCAGGCCCCCACGTCCGCAGAGGGAGGAAGTAGCAGGTGTCGGCGTCACCAGCGCAAGTCGATAACTTCATCGGCCGCTGTCCGCTGCAGCCTCATCGATCCGCCTGGCTTTATTTATTAAGATTCCTAAGTGCTTTCCGATGGAGGTCCCCATTAGCACTGTCCACCCCCCGGAGCTGTTTACTTTCACTGCCGTTAAGGTCGCAGAAAAACCAGAGACCCAGACAGCCATTTCTGCAGTCTGCCCTGTCTCTGTGGGGTTGTGTCTGCGTCGATATCCCCACAAATTCAGACAGGCCAGAGCTGACAAACAGAGAGAAAATAACTTCCCTCAGCCCCCAAAAAAAAATCGCAAACAAGTACAGAAAAAAGAAATAAAATAAAAGGTAAAGTGAAAGTGTCACCCCCACACACCCAGCCAGTAAGAGAGCACTGTAAACATTCCAAGCACTTCGGAACAGAACAGAAGGCCCCATGAAGGCTGCCCAGCAAGCTGCCTGTCAGAAAATAAAGACAGAAGACCTTTCACTTTCATTAATTCCACACATGCACATATATTTAATTCATGTTTGACTGTTTTGGTACAGCAACACAGCTTGGTGTGAGTTTGAATTGTAAACAGTGAGATGAGGTATGTTCAGTTAACCTGAGCTCACGGTCTAAGGTACTTATAGTGCTTTACATTCAAAGTAACTTTTGTTGCATGGCCATAGCGCTGTATTCTAATTGTGTTCAAATGACTGCACTACTTTACTTAATAATTATCGCACCGCTGCCTTAAGGCTCACACTGAACACCTCTGTCCATTTGCCATGCTGAGGGCAGAGGGATTATTCACAAATTTAAGGACTGGCCCACAGCTAGGAAGACATCCCTCATAAATGTGAAGAGTCCACTAGAAAAAAAAAAAGTTTATTTTTTATGTTGTTACTACCAAGGAATTCCTGTGGGCAGCTTCACAGAACTAATTCAGGACGAGATAGCATCTTTCCAGACACGGCACTTTCCTCAGAGAAAGGAGGCACAGAGAAAAAGGGAGGGGGACAGAGAATAAAAGCTGAGCACTCCTCTCTCTCTCTCTCTCTCTCTCTCTCTCTCTTTCACACACACACACACGCGCTATCTAAATGGCCACCTTGCCCGTCCACTCCTGCGCCCGGCAGATAAGCTTGCGAGGCAGTGAAAAGGATGTACCGCCGCTTACAGTGGACTTTAATAAAGATGTGACGTCCATTTTGCCTCCTCTTCCTCACCCTCTGTGCACGCTCCCCCCAAATCCCCTCAGGCCAGAGGGAGAGAGAGGTACCCCGCCATGCAAGAGGGAGCCCCCCAGGTGAGAGAGACAGAAATGTCACTCTGTTGAACGCTGCTGGGTGATGGTATCCATTTTCACTTCACGAAGAAAAAATAAATACACCAGTGAATTTCTGCATAGTCATCCATTCACTATCAGTTGTGTGTTTCAACTGCCTTCACATGGTTGCTTTAGAAACGACACAAAAAGGAACAAAACAAGGGCCACGGGAATTTAGAAAAATGCTTTTACCCAGTGTGACTTATGTAGCTTATATTTCCAGCATGCACGCAAATGATTGCTACTGTTGGACATTCTCTGGAGTAATTCTAGTTAAGTACCCTGTTCAAGGACTTAACACCAATGCCCCACCTGGGTATCAAACCTGCAACCTCTGTTGCAAGTTCAGGCCCTTCATCAGTAAAGTATAGTGAGACTGTGCATTGTGGATACCGGGGTGAAACTGGGTTTGTGGTAAACAGTACAGAGACACAATCCAAGGGAATGATCATCATATCGATAAAGCATGATTTCTGAATATTGTACCTTTTACAATCTCAGATGGCTTTACCACCAATGTATTTCCGCCTCCTCCCTATGGTCTGAAGCTGGGGGGGGGAGGGGGAATGTGGCACCGGGAGAGGTGGAGGGAGGAGCAAGCTACTCAGCTCCTCCCATTGTACTGCTGTCAGTCTCCTGTTTCCCTCCCTCAGTTGACCAGAGCTGCAACAGCAGTGGCCTCACAAACAGTCAGCCTCACCTGCGAGTGATTCCTAATCAACTCAGCTGTGAGCCCTTGCCTTCAGTTAGGCTTTCTATTTAAGCTCAGCCTGAGAGGCTGAAGGGGACGTTTTGGGATTTTGTGTTTTGGTGTGCTCCGGATGGCTGTGCTGTGCTGTGCTGTGCTGTGCTGTGCTGTGCTGTGCTGTGCTGTGCTGTGCTGTGCTGTGCTGTGCTGTGCTGTGCTGAGTTTCAATCCTATTTTATGTTAGTTCTATTTGTTGTGTTTCCTCTTCCGCTCACCACCCAGCCCAGTGGCCACATCTGCCACTGCATCACAACTGGCACAGCAATGTCAGCAGCAGTGTGTTTTTTGCAGGTGATTTCCCATTCATGTGCTACTCAGACGTACACAGCTCACACTTGGTAACCATCCAATAGTTTTAAATGAGGAGAGAGAAGAGTTAGCTGTCCCTCAACTGCATCATCCAGCCACATGAATACAAGCTTCTGTAAAACTACATGCTGAATGCTACATGCCTGAAAAGCTGAAAAAACCTAAACTTCCTCAAGAACTCTGTAAAAAATACTTTCCCAAACATGTCACACTCAAAGCTTACAGTAATTCCTGCTGGCATCATTGCCTTTGCTGTTGTTTTCTTTTTTTCTTTCTCTTTGTTTTAAATTTTATCTCTTGTTGGTATTAATATTATTTTTACAATGCACTAATTATCAATGAGTCTGTACTATTAACTGTGACTAACAATCTCTTGATTTTTTTATTTCCCTTGTACAATATTGTGTTCATGTGCAATTGTTGTTTTTGTTATGTTCTCCTTGTTTTCCTTTGATTCTATTGTGCAACTAATTAAACAAAAAAGCATTGGCGGATATGGCCACTGGCTAAATTCTATTGTCTCCATGTTAACAACAAATAAAAAAGGGGGGATGTCGATCAACAATCAGGTTGCCACCACCAAGCTTAGTGTAGTTTTGGAGATGCACTGCACCCGTGATAAAAATAAATGATATTGTGCATAAGCCATTTTCTTTACATCATGAGTGGCATCGTTGAATGCTTTTAGAACAGACACTAATTGCACATTTCTGTTAAACATAATAAGACTTCATTGACACAGCACATGTATGATGCATTGCATAAAGACAGCTTTATAGAAATGAGGTATGAATTTACGGTTAGATGAGTGGCCCCGTCATTCAAAGGGCCCAGTGATGTATGTGTGATTAATGCACAAAGCCAATGATCTCCTTCATCAGGTGTGACTCATTGTTTCAGCAAATAAACCCTTTGCACTGAGTTAGCGCACCGAATCAGTGGGACAGTGCAGAGGTGCTCTAGAACAGCTGCCAAACATAAAAAATATTGAGTTTCCCTCTTTGCCTGTGGGGACACAGATAGATCTGCAGGGACTGTCTGGATCTCTGCTAATGCATCCAAGTGCCCCTTGCTTTATCTGCCCCCAGGTGCGGGGGCAGAAACATGCCCCCTACCACCTCCCCCACCCCACCCCACCCCACCACTCAAATCTCCTGACTTTCATCACTATCTATGCCCCATATTCATTGTTTCCTCTCCTTTCTCTTTCCGTTGTGTCCTCTTTATTGCCTCTGATATATCGTTTCATATATCATTCTTCCCCTCATTTCCTTGTGTATGTTTGTTTGCTGTATTGCATGTATTTACATGTTTTATCTGATTTGGATGTAGGGGGTATCTGAAAACTCCAAGGGGTGTTTACCTCACATCTGTGCAAATCCCTTTGTGCCGTTAAGGCCCCACTGATTCCCATCTGCCCTGCAATGCATTCTGGGAAAGGCTGGGACATCCACACTCCTTCACTGTGAGCAACTCAATCATGTCTGGGAGTCCTGTAATGTCATACCTCCAAATGAACTGTAGGGGGCGCCCACCAAACAGGTGATCTGGGATTGGTAGAGACATCTCAGATCGTGACCAAGGTCACGGTCCGGATAAGGGTCGGCTGGGGTCACAGTCGCCGTCTGCAATGCGGCCATTACCCACAGACAGTGAGCTCCACAGAGGAAGGAGGAGAACACACCGATGGGCGTGCCTCCGCGGTCCACAGCAGTCATTATCATTTCCAGTGGATAATCATGATGACTGCCTGGATTTAAGGAGACATTCTGAAACCGTTTGGCATAGGCGCCCTGCGCAGGATGACAAGCCTGGGAGGAGAAAAGGGCACCGGCATGATTGCTTTTTGTTTTGCCGGAACCTCTCCCTTCCTCCTTCCACTTTCTCCTCCTCTTTTCCATTCTTTCTTCTTGACAAAAACATCGAAATGTGTACAGTGCTTGCTTACTGTTTTAAGGACTTCCCATCCCATGTCAGACAGGTCAGCTCGAGGCTTTTTTTATTTTAGCCTTTTAATCATACTTTAATCTGGGCCGATCTCACACTCTATAGTCAGTTTTTTTGGGGAAATGGTGTGAACTGAAGTTTTTGTAGTTTAACCCCACAATCACATAATGTGTTTTCTAACCAAGTAATGGGTTCAAAAGATGATAAGGTTGTATTTCACAAGCACTGAACAGCAAGCTGCTATGAGGAAGGTGGATGGGACACCTGCCAAGGAGACTGAAAGATATTTTTTTGTAACTGATGGGGTGTTTGAAGATATTGTTGTACCTGTTCATCAAAGCAACAACTCAGGAGTCTTCTGTATCGGGACGACAGAGCGTAGCCAGTCAGGATTCTTCAGTCTTCTGTAATCTTCTTCACTCTCTCCCGTCACCCCTCGCCTCTCTCCGTCTCTCGCGCGCCGTTCGCGCTCGCGGGATGTCTGTCTCGGCTGCCTGCCTGCCTGACGCGTTTCGCCGGCCGCTGAAGCGGGACACATGGCTTGCCTTGGCGGGCGGCGAGGCGAGCTGTAGCACCACATTTGAAAGGGTATGAGAAACAACGAGCGCATAACGACCTTCTCTCCACAGCCGCGTCTGTCAGTATGATGAACGCTCCCAGCCCTGCGAACCCGTGACAAACTCAGACAAGCTCGTATGTCACCTCCGGCCGCGTCTCTTTAATTCCTCTATAAGAGCGCATTATGCCACGTTAATAATAAGCTTGTCAGATTTGCAGGCGCGGCGCTGCTGTTGTTTGGCTGTTATTTCTGCGGTCTTGTTCCCTCGCTTTCATTTGCGCTCTCTCTCTCTTTCACTCTCTGCTTCTCTCGCGGTTAAATTTAGGTTTTATTGACATGACAATGATACACTCACACTGCCAAACCACATACGATATACATAACAAACAATAACAAAATCAACAAAAACAAATTGAAGTACAGTAAAGAAATACATGAACCATAGAGAGAGAGGGGGAAACATATGCCACATTGTACAGATGCGGTATCACGGTCTTCTCGCCGTTTGTGGGAAGTAGATACACTTAGTGAAAACACTGTGATCCAGTAATGATGGAAGGAGGCCTCCTGACAAATCCACAATCCTGTGGAGTTTCCATAAGCCACCAGTGTCTGACTGAGTTGAACCAATCAGCGAGTCCCGCCGTGGAGAACAAACCTACTGATTGGTTAATTTAAATAAGGGATTGACAGCTCATTGTAGTTCCATTCATCAAAGGGTTCCTGAAAGCTTCCTTCTATGATCGTCGCAGTGCTGCCAAAGCCCACCCCCCACCCCGGACACACTTTCCCCCGGCCCCCTGTATCTGAGCTGGGTAGTGCTGATGTAGATTGCGTGTCTCTTTTAGGGGCTGGTTTATGGGTTCAGGGAGGGCTTACAGTGGCTGACTGGGTGCAGTAGGAGATAACAGCTGCTGTATGATTATTCCTCTTTCATGGAGGTCAAAGAGACAGAGAAAGAGTAAACCATGGGCACTTAAGACCTACTCCAGCCAGAGAATGAGAGAGAGAGAGAGAGAGAGAGAGAAGGATCAGGAAGAATGTGTGGAATCAAATAGTGTATGATGATGGCAAATTGAGGTTTCATGCACCCTGTAATAGATGGAACAAGTAGCCAACAGTCACTGATTTCTTTGCAACCAATCAAAAGGTTTTGCTCTTCCCAGCAAAACTCAGCAATTGGTTCAGCTCAGAAACTGTCAGGACATGGTAGCGCTGCCCTTGTGGTGTAATGAAACCTTGCTCTCCCTTTACTAAAGGAAAGTGTGTTTCCGCTCACCACAAAATGGGGGACGCTGGGCGACACTGCTGGGGTTTACGTATTATTAGTATAAACTTTTCTTTCTTTATATGTACAATGTTGTTGCTCAGTTTGCTCCTGTTGACTTACTACCTTTGGAGCTCCAATGGTTTCCTTGTTATTATCCCTCTTACCCAATTCTACTTTTTCAGGTTTTTGTGAGATTATCGTAATCACTTGCATTTCCACACCTGGCACATGTTTGCATGTTAAATTATACAGTTATTTCAGATGATATAGCTATGCGTCATATATGCTTGGGTGCTATGACAAAGCCAAACGTTATTCATTTGGATTGTCTCATATCTTGTTTCCATGTTAATTGTCTTGGCAGTATTGTTATGTGCAGTCATGCCGGTAAAGCTGTGCTTAATTGAACTGGCAGAGAGAGGGAGTGAACATATTTTTGTGTTGAAGCTCCTAATGCATGGTAACTTGTTTATGTTAACACAATAAGCTGCTGCATGTCTTGTTGTAAGTGAGGGTTACAAATATTTGTGTTTAGAATATGTGGCGTTGTGTCGTTTTGTGCTCTACAGCAAACAACCCTGTGTAGTTCCATGTCAGTGATGCTCATTGGATTGAATGGGATTTAGGCTGATTTAATCAAGGATAATGTGTGTGTGTGTGTGATTGTGTGTGTGTGCACGCGCACATATGCATGAGTGTATGAGTGTGAGTGTGTGCGTGCATGTGTGTGTGTGTGTGAGCGGGCACATGTGCGTGAGTGTATGAGTGTGAGTGTGTGCGTGCATGTGTGTGTGTGTGTGCGCGCGCATGTGCGTGAGTATATGAGTTTGAGTGTGTGTGTGTGCGCTCTCATATGCGTGAGTATATGAGTGTGAGTGTGTGTGTGCGTGTGTATTTGTGTTTGTGTGTGTGACAGAGAGAGAGAGAGAGAGAGAGAATGATTTGTTTATTGTTTGTTTTATGCTTTTTGATTGCTGGCATGACCCATACGCCCCCCCCCCCCCCCCCCCCAAACTCAATATCAGATTGATCTATTTGGGCATCCTAACCATCAGTCAGCATGATCATAGAATTCACCAATCACTGAAAAGCAGTGAGGGAGGTAGCCAAGGCGATGATATCAGTACAACAGTACAACAGTCGCAGGGGCAATAGCAGAAGCTGCGAGATCCGGTCATAGATGTGGGTGCAGCAGTTTGAGGAACTGAATATTATTGAATATTAGTATCTTATTTTTTTCCCTTTTTTGTTTCTCTTTCAAGCTGCAGGAAGTATTTTTTTGTCTTTAAAAATTCTGTCTGAATTAATTAATTCCAGTCTCGTTACAAACGTTCACAGATTAGAGGGAGGAAAGAAAACTCTTCCCAAACAACCATGAAAGCTAAGTCAAACTAAGGGGTGGGGTGGGGGTGGGCGGTGGAATAAGGGCGGGGGGGGGGGGTTGTCTAGAGAATAACAGCAATAATTGTGACTCCAAAAAGAATACTAATAATAATGAAAAAGAGATCACAGCCCATAAATTAACGTAATTACAAACTGCCATTAGTGTAGGGATGAGGAGAGGGGAGGGAGGAGGCAGGAAGGGGGGGTGGGGGGAGAGAAACACAC